>JAVJIF010014481.1:0-102050 GCA_038442645.1 Agave tequilana | reverse complement strand
CCTCCACTCCTTCCCCCGGTCGCGCGCGCTGGCCCCCACCACCTCCGGTAGTGCGCCGCCGCCCCAGGGCCGCCGGCCAAACCCCCTCCCCTCCTTTTCTTTTTCCTTTCTTTCTTTCTTTCTTCTTTCTCTCTTTCTTTCTTTCTTTTCATTTCTTTTCTCTTTCTTCCCTAAATAAAACTAACTTTTCTCACCTTCCCTAAAATACTCTCCACTATTCCTCAAATTACTACCCTATATTTACAACCATACCCTCCCCTTTTTAATTCCTAATTCTTTTCTAAAAACACCATATTTCTCTCTCTTTCTCTCTCTCCTTCCTCTCCTCTCTCTCCTCTCATTCCCTCTCTAATAATTATATAATATTTATAATTACATATTTTAATATACAGCTACGGGCTAGTGGATTGCTCGTGCGGATCGCCAATTTCCCAGATTTTTAACCGGTATTTCATCCCGCTTCAGGCGAGTGCTTCTTATTAACTTAAAAATAATTACTCTTGTATTTATAACATGATATTGATATGTAATATTTTTTCCTACTATATTTGACACCGGTATTTGCCATGCTATATTTGACACCGACACTTGTCATGCTATATTTGACACCGACACTTGTCATGCTATATTTGACACCGATAATTGCCCTGCTATATTTGATACCGACATTCTTCATGCTATATTTGACACATGATACTGGACACCAGTATTTGCCATGCTGTATTCGACACCAACACTTGTCATGCTATATTTGACACCGATAATTGCCATACTATATTTGACACATGATACCCGACACCGATACTTGATATATGTTCATGTTGGCCCAAAGGCCCGTCACTCTAGTTTTGATGATGATCAACTCATGTAGTTATAGTACTAATGATCTTGTATTTATTTAGTCTCAGATTTATGATCAAGATCTTAGTTGGTGTGTAGCTTCAACAAAGGACTTAAAGTCAAGTTTTGGAGCTAGCACGGTTGATTCAAGAGCCTATGCATCAAGACCACATCAAGTACTCAAGAGGAGTCTAGCTCTTTGGATCAAGTTGGACCAAGTCAAGAAAATGGAAGACTTCAAGTGAAGACCTTCAAGATAAGACTTGAGTCTAGGTTTGCTTTTATTAAGATTTTATTTTAATTAAAATGTAAGGATAGTATAGTGTGGAATTGCTCAAGTATACCATACCACACACACACTCTTGATTTAGATGAGTTTTTATTTTGAAAAATACAAAAGACTTTTCATTTTGACAAAATACAGTTTTGATTTTGGTATTCAAAGTTTACATGTCTTTAACCAAAACTATTTTAGAGATAATGTCAAAACATAGATATTTCATCATGTATGTGTAGTGGATCATATCTATACACTCTATGCTTTCAAAGTGTTTAAAATATCTTGTTTTTATATTTGGAGAATTATTTGAGTTTATATGCATGTTTTTTAATTGGTATCAAGAGATTTTTTGTTTATGTTTTGTTGATATTGGTATCAAGAGCATGATTACTAGTATCTAGAAAACATAGTTTGTTTTTTATTGATATCAAAAGCATTATTTAAAAGAACATGTTTATGAGAAGAAGAATAATTTATTTTGGTATCAGAGCCCCGTGCTCTTGATTTGGGTCTTACAACCTAAAGTTAAAGATCCGCTTTTATAGCTAATCACAATATTTTTACACACACCATGGATTTCATGTCACCTCCCACCTTTGACATTCTTAACATCAAAACTTGGAAGGTTAAGATATCCTTGTACCTCAAAGCCTTAGGGATTCATGTTTATTTTACCACTATTAAATATTCTTATTGTTTAATGACAAAAATATTGAGGCTAATGTAAAAAGCCCTACATGCTTTAAGATCTACCCTAAATGATGATTATTTATTTAGGTTGCTAATCTTGATTCAGTTTTTGTAGTATGGAACTCTTTACTCTCCCTCGACGAAAAGGAACAATATTATGCGGGGAGCGACTCGGATGTTAGAAGTGAAGCTTTCAACGTGTGCTACATGGTACAAGGGGATAACCCACATTGCGGTAAAACTGAATCCGAGCTAGCTGAAGATGTAATATGTCATATGATGAGCTTGCATCTTTTTGCAACAATTACTTGAAAAATATGACATGATTAAAAAGGATAACAAGAATTTGAAAAAGAAATTTGATTGCATGTTAAAAGAAAATGATTCTCTTAAAAATAAAATTGCATACATTGAAAAGGAAATGAAATTTAAAAAATGAAAATGTTTCCTTGCTTTCTAAATTAAATGATCTTTGTAAAGGAAACACCTCTTTGAAAAATAAAAATTGTTTTGGTGGAAAAACAGAAGGAGAATGCTTTAATGAAAAACACTTCTTTGAAAGAAAACTTGTTGAAAGAAAAGAAAGTGTTTCTAAAAAGAATAAGAAAAATGATTCTCACCAGGCACTACATGCCACTATTAATCAAAATGAGATTAAATTGTTGAAAAATAAAATAAATTATTTGAGCTCAACTTTGAACACATGTGCATTTAATCATAAAGAATTGGAATCCTTGTTTCAAAAGAAACAAGCTCCACATGTTCATGCACATCACCCACAACATGCATCCACATGTTTCATGCATAGTTCTTTGGTTTGGTACTGTCTCTAACTCCTAATTTATTTAATATTTTTTTTCATATATGATATTTTTAGCATATTCATGTTTATTTGTTTTGTGTTTCAGGAGGTAAATACATACTTAGATGTAGTTTTTGTCAAAATTTGAATATATACTTGTACAAGTAGTGAGACAACATTTGATTCATATACATTTGTACTTCATTGTTCATTTGTACTCACTATATGCACATGTATAGCCTAGTTTTGATGATTTTCTCATTTACACTTGTTTTGCCTATTTTCATGTTTTACTTCATGTATATGTATTTTGCATTCACAATCTAATAAATAGACATGTATACCCATTGAGTCATTTGCCTTCATGAAACTTATATCATGGACTCTTTTTATGTTTGGATATGTATGCATATTATTAGTTTTGGATAAAAACATACATATACTAGAAGTTTGTTTTTTAAATGAAAAAATAAAATCTTTATGATTTTATGATTTGTATTTGATAAAATGAGATTCATGTTTATTTTGACTGTAATTGACTATTTTTCATGAAAAACACTACTTATATGATTATTGTGCACTCACATTTCATTTGTTTACTCATGACATTGTTTTCATGAAAATTTTAAGCTTTATCAATTTCGAGTGTCAACACTTGTGTATTTGGTATGATTCATGAAAAACATATAATTTGATTTCGTGTTTGAAGGATCTTTAACTAGTTTTTTAAAAATTATTTAACTAGTTATTCTTCATTTGGTAGTGTTTACACTATAAAAGTATTTTCAAACACTCTTTTTGAAAACTCCTACCTACCCCTTTATGGGCGGACGGATGGGAGACCATGCCTTGTATGCCTATTGAAAATCTTTTATCTTGAGCATGTAAAGGGTGGTTATATGAATTATATACTTGAGTTTCATTATTTCAATTGATATCTCAATTGATATTTTTGTATATACTCATATTTTATTTCTCTATATATGTATGCTTTATTTCAAATAATATCAATTTCTATTGGTATTTTCATTTTCATACATATATATGATTGTTTTGTACTTGATTTCAAGATATTTACATGTTTAAAGCACAATATATATTTATGTTAAGCTAATTCAAATCTTATTTTTCAATGATTTCTCAATTGATACTTTGTTTATAAGCTTATGCATTCTCTTTAACTGGTATTTTTTATTGATATCATATTGTATAATATATTTCAATTGGTCAATTGGTATCGATTGATCTATTTATTTCAATTGGTATCCATATTTTTTCATTGGTATCAAGATACAAACATGTTTCAATTTCTATTTGGTATCACAAATGTTTTTATTTTCATATGGTATCTTTATCTTGTGATATCTTAATTTAAGAAAAATTCAAAATTTGTAATGTTTATTTACAATTGGTATCTTAAAATTTGATTTACTAAGATATCTTAAATTTGTTTTATTGAGAAATTCAAAATTTTATTTAATAAGAGATATTAAAAATGTTTTGATGTGTATTGCCTATATGCAAAGGGAGAGTTAACATCTCCTCTACATATAGATTCATGTTGAGTGTATCTATATTGAGGAGCTTGACAAACTTTCTTTATGCGATGCACGTGTGTACAGGGAGCTTCACATCTCCTCTTATGCATTGCATATTATGTGTTATGTGAGTTAGGGCTTGTCATCCTCTTCATATATAATGCATAATGTAGGGAAGTTAACTTAGCGTCTTCCTCTTTATGAATGTATATCGCATATATCTTTTATTGATTGATTTGAGTTTACCCCTTTATTGATTTTTGTTCCTTACAAAAGGGGGAGAAAACATTGTTTTGTATTTACTTAACACTCTTTGTTGATGATTGACAAAAAAGGGGAGAAGTATTTTAGTATATATGCAATTGTTTAAGGATTTCTTATTTATGCATATTGTTTTGGTTTACAAAAGGAGAAAAGAATTTGATGAGTTTTATGCTTGATTGGCATGTTTATCTCCTTATATTTGCATACATGTTGTTTAGATTCATGTGCTTCATTGTCATATATATTGTTTATTTGTGATGCATGAGTTAGGGGGAGCTTCTTTGAAGTGTTACTTTATCCATGCATATATAACTCCATGAGTTTTGTCATCATATAAAAAAGGGGGAGATGTTGGCCAAAGGCCCATCACTCTAGTTTTGATGATGATTAACTCATGTAGTTATAGTAACTAATGATCTTGTATATTTATTTCAGTCAGATTTATGATCAAGATCTTAGTTGGTGTGTGTAGCTTCAACAAAGAACTTAAAGTCAAGTTTGGAGCTAGCCACGGTTTGATTCAAGAGCCTATGCATCAAGACACCACATCAAGTACTCAAGAGGAGTCTAACTCTTGGATCAAGTTTGAACCAAGTCAAGAAAATGAAAAGACTTCAAGTGAAGACCTTAAGATCAAGACTTGAGTCTAGGTTTGCTTTTATTAAGATGTTTTGTTTTAGTTAAAATGTAAAGGATAGTATAGTTGGTGGATTGCTCAAGTATACCATACACACACTGTACGCCCCATCCCGCAGGTACAGGGACGTTATGGCGACGTACATACGCGAGGTGAATACACGCTCACGCGTACGTTAAGCCTCAGTACAGTACATTACCTCCATATAAACATGAGTTCCAGCACGAAAGAAGTACAAGAATACCTGCAGAAAGAGGTCAGCGATCATAATAGACATGAATAATAGGGACAAATAAGATAACGGAAATAAAGCACCAAGATACCTAGAAATAGTCCCGATGAGGAATCTCTGATGTGACTCCAAGGTACTCTCGAATACTACGGTACGCGGATCTCCAATCTGGGCACGCAAACTCAGGGTCGTCAGAAAGCGACCTAGTGAGTGGTAAAATGAAGGAGGCAGTAACATATACTATAGTACTACAAGCACGATACTAATATATAATGATGGGTAATAGTGATACCATATAATAAGCAGTAGAAATATATAAACATGAAAGTAGTGAAAATACATAAATATGTCATCTTTAATACCATCACTACCTAGTCGGTTATTCTCTGGTCATGTCTATAGTCGTGTCCCGTTGATATAATAATAATATTTTCTAGTAGTGACGTGTTGGAAATAACCATGGTAGTGGTGACATGATGGAAATGAACATGGTAATGATGTAAGTGCACAAGTAGATGAAGTATGTAACATAACCATCTCACTGTGTTGTGCCTATGCAGCAGATAGTCCATGCAAAACAGAATATATGTAATGCAGAGTATACATGTACATGAGTAGGATGCCACCATAGAAGGTATAGTATGAAACAATTAAGGTAAACATATACAGGTAACATGATATCGGATAAAGTAGCATGGACAATAACAAGATAGCATACATGTACCAGGCATGTCATGTGATTATACAATAGTAGCGATCAGTACCGCCTGCTATTTTAATTACTCTCTTCCAGTATCCCATACCACTGGCAGTTCATACTGGAGCCTGCACTCCAGTCGAACCCATCCGGACATGGCCTACGGGTACCATTATCCAAGCAAGAGAGTAACCAAATAACAAGTGTTTCCGACGTCACTATTATGTATACCGGTTATTATGTTTAATTGGAAACCCATGGTCGAGGAGTTCTTATCGGGTGGATGTATCCCGTGCATACCCGGGATCACGGCCTTAAACAATCCCCTGGCTGCTAAGACCAGGGCCCTCCGCTAAGAGGGGAGCATGAATCAAGTAACAAGAGCTCATGGAGCAATTGGTAGGTAGCACTACCGTCCCCTGCAGTGGGAAAACAACATGGATCCAGTACATCACCCGATATGATCTAATCAACCATCCAGTCTCCCCCATACCCAAGTTATCTTTATGATCTTAATATCAAGTATACAATGTAACAAGAACAACCACTGTACATGCTACGGGTAACATGAAAACTGGATCAGAGCTCTGTTGATAGCATAGAACAATATAACGGGAATCAGGAACAAGATAACAGGATCAATATAACGGGAACAATATAACGGGAAACGGGATCAATAGATGTGGAAGTCCACATATAGCATATCAACAGCTCTCAAGTCCAGTATCGGGAATATCCATATCAATATCAGGATACAATCATATAACATGAATACAGTAACATAGAACAGTAATACATGTAGCATGAACGGGTATCCAACAATATCCATAACGGCCTCAATCATATAACATGAATACAGTAACATGGCACAATAATACATGTAAGATGTACTGTGATCCATATGACAAGAGTACAGAAACCATACATGCATGTGTAACAGTGATATGTGAACTTGAGACGTGTGTCGAGCATCCATGTAACGATGAGAATAATAATGCGAAATGCAGTACGCCATGCAGTGAGATATCCGTGTATCAGTGGATTATTTATGTGGAGCAAGACTCCGTGTAACATATACGTGTATCACTCGTACCTGTATGCACAGTGATCAGTGTCTCAGATTCTACCATGTCCATTGACCTACAGTACCCGCATAGTGATGATACCAGTGCATGAAATAAGGCTGTCTAGCATGCATGTCTCGTAACAGTGTAGTGTCACCGAGTGTCGTGGATCAATATACATGTGACTATAGTTCTCTACTTGTGATCCTATACATGACATAATAGTGTGCATGCTGTTGGTGCCATAGCGGTCTGTGTGTCAGTGGCTGTGCAAGTATGACAACTGTGTCCGGGTTGTCTATGTCAGTCTTTCTTGGTGGTGTTATTATTACATCTCATCCAATATTATAAGTTATTTCGTTTACAATTAGTTTCCAATAATTACACATTCATACTTAATAGTTACCGTCTTTTATTCAGAATCTAAATCTATCAATCAAGTGCATTAAACATGGTAAAATATAATTTATAAAAGAAAAACACTCACAAACTGGTCATGGGACAGTAGCTCTCGTTCCCACGATCGCAATGGATCCAGAATCGTCCAAATCGGAGTCCGGATGCTCCCGATATCGCCCGAACGCTAAAAGTAATGAAAATGGGTTAAATATGTAAATAATAATATTTAACATGCAAATATGGAAATATCCATGGGGTTTTCTGTAAACTTACCTTTATTGGGTTTTGGATGCGGGTTTGGCTCATAACGGGTCGGGTCCAGATCCACAACCCATACCCGTTAACTTAAGTCAAATGGGTTATTGGGTAGCGGGTGTTTATAGGTTAACGGGTCGGGTTTTGGGAACTTAACCCATATTAGGTTAATGGGTTTTGGGTTTCACCCCAAACCCAACAAAATATTAACAGCAGCAGCAGCAGCTTCTTGCTGCTGCTGCTGTGCTTCAGCAGGGCCGGCCGGCCAGCCTAGCTGGCCGGCGGTGACGGGGGCTCGCCGGCGGTGGCTGTGATCGCCGGCGACGGTTAGAGATTGCCGTGACGGTTAGAGATAGGGAAAGATAGGGGGAGAAAAGGGTTGACAGGGGAAAAAAAAGATAAGAAAAGGAAAGAAAGAGAAGAGGGGAAGAAGAAGAAAGAAAGGAGGAGAAGGTGGTCGGAAGGGGGTGGCGCCGGCGGTGGCGTCGTCGGCCCGGTGGCTTGCGGCAGCGGCCGGCGGCGAGGCCGCTGCAACAGTTCGGGTCTCCCCTGCTGGGGCGCACAGAGAGGGGGTACAGAGAGGGTGAGATCCTAATTAGAGAGAGAGAGAGAGAAATAGAGAGAGAGAGTGAAGAGAGAGAGAGATTCTTGAATTTGAGAGGGAGAGAGAGATTTTAAATAAGAGGAGGGAGAAGAGTCGGTGGCAATGGCGGTTGGGAGATTTCTCTGGAAGAGGCCAGAGAAGAGAAGAGAAAGGAAAAGAAAAGAAAAGGAAAAGAAGATTTAAAAATTAATATTTTATTATTATTAAAGTGGTCTGATATTTGACCAGCTCCGAACGGTGCCCAAAAATTACAGAAAATAGAGAATATTACGCTGAGACGTAATATTAAAATGGTTTGAAGAAATTTAATCCGGTTTGCAAATTAAAAATCTCGGAGTGCCTCGCCGACACCGGCGACACCGGTTTGGCCAGATTTTTGATAAATTCAGAAAAATCCCCAAAACTACCCCAACGTAGAGAACATGATTCTAAGACACACAGTGAAAGTGATTCTCAAATTCTAACTCCGTTTGTGAGATAAAAATCGGAAGGCCGGTAATCGGTATCGGTCGACACCGACTACGGAGATTTTCCAAAATAATCCAGAAAAATTCCAGAAAATCCTGAAAATTTAAAATATTAGAAAATAATTTTTGAAATTGAAATCGGCTCAATCGGAATACCACGGAGGTCAAATCAATTTTTTACGTCGTATCGCGTACCGATACGGTGATACGTACACCGGGGATCAGGGGGTTACATTTCTCCCCACCTTACAAAAATTGCGTCCTCGCAATTTCATTTAGGTGTGAGAACAAGATTTCCAACCCCAAAGCCTAAAGGTGACGAGTCCACGACACTACCGCTGCGCACTCTGAGATCTATAAGGAACTCAGGATGGAGAAGTATGGTAGTGAACGAATCCTAATGGATGAGAAGCACGACGATGCAAGGAAAGTGAGAAGGAAATCGGATGTTCTGGTTGACAACTGGAAGGAAGGAAGGAATATAAACGAGTCAAGGAATGAATTGTCAAGGTCATGGTATTCTTGTTCTTGTTGCTGGAATCCCCAAATTCAGATACAGATCAGTTAATCTGAACCTGATTGTACTGTTGGTAAGAGCCCGAGGATTGACCCAGGTGGTTACCCACACCAGGTATGAACCTAGGCTCTGATACCACTGTGTAACGCCCCGATCCCGCAGGTACGGGGACGTTATGGCGACGTACATACGCGAGGTGAATACACGCTCACGCGTACGTTAAGCCTCAGTACAGTACATTACCTCCATATAAACATGAGTTCCAGCACGAAAGAAGTACAAGAATACCTGCAGAAAGAGGTCAGCGATCATAATAGACATGAATAATAGGGACAAATAAGATAACGGAAATAAAGCACCAAGATACCTAGGAATAGTCCCGATGAGGAATCTCTGATGTGACTCCAAGGTACTCTCGAATACTACGGTACGCGGATCTCCAATCTGGGCACGCAAACCCAGGGTCGTCAGAAAGCGACCTAGTGAGTGGTAAAATGAAGGAGGCAGTATACATATACTATAGTACTACAAGCACGATACTAATATATAATGATGGGTAATAGTGATACCATATAATAAGCAGTAGAAATATATAAACATGAAAGTAGTGAAAATACATAAATATGTCATCTTTTAATACCATCACTACCTAGTCGGTTATTCTCTGGTCATGTCTATAGTCGTGTCCCGTTGATATAATAAATAATATTTTCTAGTAGTGACGTGTTGGAAATAACCATGGTAGTGGTGACATGATGGAAATGAACATGGTAATGATGTAAGTGCACAAGTAGATGAAGTATGTAACATAACCATCTCACTGTGTTGTGCCTATGCAGCAGATAGTCCATGCAAAACAGAATATATGTAATGCAGAGTATACATGTACATGAGTAGGATGCCACCATAGAAGGTATAGTATGAAACAATTAAGGTAAACATATACAGGTAACATGATATCGGATAAAGTAGCATGGACAATAACAAGATAGCATACATGTACCAGGCATGTCATGTGATTTATACAATAGTAGCGATCAGTACCGCCTGCTATTTTAATTACTCTCTTCCAGTATCCCATACCACTGGCAGTTCATACTGGAGCCCGCACTCCAGTCGAACCCATCCGGACATGGCCTACGGGTACCATTATCCAAACAAGAGAGTAACCAAATAACAAGTGTTTCCGACGTCACTATTGTGTATACCGGTTTATTATGTTAATTGGAAACCCATGGTCGAGGAGTTCTTATCGGGTGGATGTATCCCGTGCATACCCGGGATCACGGCCTTAAACAATCCCCTGGCTGCTAAGACCAGGGCCCTCCGCTAAGAGGGGAGCATGAATCAAGTAACAAGAGCTCATGGAGCAATTGGTAGGTAGCACTACCGTCCCCTGCAGTGGGAAAACAACATGGATCCAGTACATCACCCGATATGATCTAATCAACCATCCAGTCTCCCCCATACCCAAGTTATCTTTATGATCTTTAATATCAAGTATACAATGTAACAAGAACAACCACTGTACATGCTACGGGTAACATGATAACTGGATCAGAGCTCTGTTGATATCATAGAACAATATAACGGGAATCAGGAACAAGATAACAGGATCAATATAACGGGAACAATATAACGGGAAACGGGATCAATAGATGTGGAAGTCCACATATAGCATATCAACAGCTCTCAAGTCCAGTATCGGGAATATCCATATCAATATCAGGATACAACCATATAACATGAATACAGTAACATAGAACAGTAATACATGTAGCATGAACGGGTATCCAACAATATCCATAACGGGCCTCAATCATATAACATGAATACAGTAACATGGCACAATAATACATGTAAGATGTACTGTGATCCATATGACAAGAGTACAGAAACCATACATGCATGTGTAACAGTGATATGTGAACTTGAGACGTGTGTCGAGCATCCATGTAACGATGAGAATAATAATGCGAAATGCAGTACGCCATGCAGTGAGATATCCGTGTATCAGTGGATTATTTATGTGGAGCAAGACTCCGTGTAACATATACGTGTATCACTCGTACCTGTATGCACAGTGATCAGTGTCTCAGATTCTACCATGTCCATTGACCTACAGTACCCGCATAGTGATGATACCAGTGCATGAAATAAGGCTGTCTAGCATGCATGTCTCGTAACAGTGTAGTGTCACCGAGTGTCGTGGATCAATATACATGTGACTATAGTTCTCTACTTGTGATCCTATACATGACATAATAGTGTGCATGCTGTTGGTGCCATAGCGGTCTGTGTGTCAGTGGCTGTGCAAGTATGACAACTGTGTCCGGGTTGTCTATGTCAGTCTTTCTTGGTGGTGTTATTATTACATCTCATCCAATATTATAAGTTATTTCGTTTACAATTAGTTTCCAATAATTACACATTCATACTTAATAGTTACCGTCTTTTATTCAGAATCTAAATCTATCAATCAAGTGCATTAAACATGGTAAAATATAATTTATAAAAGAAAAACACTCACAAACTGGTCATGGGACAGTAGCTCTCGTTCCCACGATCGCAACGGATCCAGAATCGTCCAAATCGGAGTCCGGATGCTCCCGATATCGCCCGAAACGCTAAAAGTAATAAAAATGGGTTAAATATGTAAATAATAATATTTAACATGCAAATATGGAAATATCCAGGGGTTTTCTGTAAACTTACCTTTATTGGGTTTTGGATGCGGGTTTGGCTCATAACGGGTCGGGTCCAGATCCACAACCCATACCCGTTAACTTAAGTCAAATGGGTTATTGGGTAGCGGGTGTTTATAGGTTAACAGGTCGGGTTTTGGGAACTTAACCCATATTAGGTTAATGGGTTTTGGGTTTCACCCCAAACCCAACAAAATATTAACAGCAGCAGCAGCAGCTTCTTGCTGCTGCTGCTGTTCTTCAGCAGGGCCGGCCGGCCAGCCTAGCTGGCCGGCGGTGACGGGGGCCCGCCGGCGGTGGCTGTGATCGCCGGCGACGGTTAGAGATCGCCGGTGACGGTTAGAGATAGGGATGTTGGCCCAAGAGGTTACACTCTCCAATTGTTTTGTGTTTTGATGATGACAAACCAAATATGAGCTATTTGGTACTAACAAGTTTGTTAAGATGAGTTTCAGATTTTGTACCATGTTTAGAGACCATTTGCTTAGCTATTGCAAGAACTTCTAAGTTCCACAAAGCAAGGAAGGCAAATTGCACATCAAGGAAGGATCATAGAAGAGAAGGCACTAGCAAGGCATTGGATGGCTCAAAGACTTGAAGATAGCTCAAGAAGTCTTCATGTAATTTGTTTTTCAGTTTATAATATGTTAAAGAATAGTGGATAGGTTTGAAGCTCTATCACACACGTTTTTGCGCACATGCTTATTCCAAAATAATTTATTATAAATTATACAAAAATATTTTGCATACAAGTTTTTGCCTACAGATATATATTTATGTTTTATACTATTCCCTGTTCAAAAGCATTTTTGTTAAAATCAAAATCCTCTTTGTTTTCTTTTCTAAAATCAATTTTTGACCTGATCCGGTCGACCGGGGCAGTCGACCGAGTCTGTGTCAGTCTGGTCCGGTCGACCGGACCAGTCGACCGAAGTTCTGGCAGATGCACGTATCCATGTGCATGTCTGTCGGTCGACCGAGGCGGTCGACCGGACTATTGCTTTTGCTCACAGGTTTTATCGGTCGACCGGGTCGGTCGACCGCTAGCCTATAACGGTCGAATTTTTGTACTACCGGTCGACCGGCCCGGTCGACCGATCTGACCGTTTGAACAGTAACGGGCATATTTTAAGAGCTATTTATTTTTGTCTTTTGTGTTTAAAAATTCGTTTAAAGATATATTTTGATCTAATTACCTCCTAAACATCAGTAAATATGTTTTATCCCTAAACCCTAGCCCTCTCCTATAAATAGGGGTGTTTGGGGAGAGATTGGTCACAACAACAATTATTGCTAAAAATTCAAATGTTTAAGGCTTTCAAAGTTCTTGGTTTTTGTGCTAAATTCTCTCAATTTTCTGCAGGGTTTTCAAAAGTTTTTCTCTGATTTCAATTTCTTTTCCTTACACAAAAGAGCTTCAATTCTACTCATTATTCTCTAAGGACCTTTGTAAGGGAAGAGATTTTTGAAAGAGAGAGTTTGTGGTCTTTTGACTACCAAGGAAATCACTTGTTCTTGAGATTGTAGGAGTTGGGTACTCCATTGTAATTGTTCTTTGAGATAGTGGAAGTAGCTAGAATCCTTCTGGGGAAGGCGGGGAGTAGAGCTGGGTGCTCGAACCTCGATAACATATCCTTGTGTTTGCGATTGGTTTACTTTCTTGCACTCTTTTACTATACTTGCTCTTATTCTTGCTCATCATAATCATTGTCATATTTACTTGCTTGCATTCATCTTGTGAAACTTGATTGTTGTAGCTTTAATTTTTTTTTGCCCCGTGATTAGCATTGTCACCTATTCACCCCCCCTCTAGGTGACTTTTAAATTGGTATCAGAGCTTGGACTCTAGGTTTGGCTTAACATCCATAGAGAGATCCTTAAAATATTGCTAATCAACATTTTCATTTCATTCATTCATCACTAGTAAACATGGCCGACAACATTAAATCCCCACCTAAATTTGATGGCCTCAATTTCCAATTTGGAAGGTTAGGATGACTATATTTTTGCAATCTTTGGGTAGCTTAGTAGCCAAGTCCTTGACCAAACCCTATGTAGCACCCGATGGTGATGAGAGCACTTGGACCGACCTTGACTTTAAACTATATGAGGCTAACTCCAAGGCCCAAAACTCCTTATTAACCGCCTTGAATGAGGATGACCTTACAAGGGTAATTCATTGCCAATCCGCCTATGAGATTTGGCAACACTTATTGGTCACACACGAGGGGACTTCACAAGTCAAGAGAGCTAAGATAGATCTCTTGAGGTCCCAATATGAGTCATTTAAAATGCTTGATGATGAGTCTATTGATAGTATGGCTACAAGGTTTACTAAAATCACTAATGGTCTTTCTTCCTTAGATGATGACATCTCCAACGATCAAAAGGTGCGGAAAGTAATTCGGGCTCTTCCTTCATCATGGGAGATCAAGGCCACCACCTTAAAGGAGTTGAACGACAAGGACGAGATGGACATCATTAGTCTCATTGGGAACCTAAAGACCCATGAGATGGAGAAGAAGGCAAGAGAAGAAGCCACTACTTCAAAGAAGAAATCCATAGCCTTCAAGACTTCATCCACCAATGATGACGATGAAGATGACGAAGAAGAAGATGAGGAGCTAACTCTACTTGTGCGGAATGTCAAGAGGTTGTACCGAAAGAACAAGTTCAACTTCCGGAGAAAATTTGAAGGCAAAGAGGAGCGGAAGATCATATGCTACAATTGCCGCAAACCCGGACATATCATGGCGGATTGTCCAGAGTTCAAGAAGAAGATGACTTCCTCCTTCAAGCCAAAGAAACTGGAGGAGAAGAAAGCCTACAAAGCAACATGGGATTCGGAAAGCGAGTCCGAAGAGGAGGTGGATCAAGCTAACATGTGTTTCATGGCAAACACACCCAAGGTAACCCCTCAATCCCTTGATGATGAAGATGATGATGTAAGTAAGGAAGTTCTAGTGCATGCTTTTGTAGAACTTTCTGAAACTTATGATAACAAGAAAGTTGAATGCATAAAATTACAAAAAAGAAGTTGCTTTTCTTAAGAATCAACTTGCCATTGTTTCTAAAGAAAAAGATGATGTTTCTTCTAATTTCATTTCCATGCAAAAAGAATTTTGTGCCTACAAGAGTACTTGTAAGGCAAAATCTCCTATTATTGATGAAAAAGAAATTTCTTCTTTTAAATCCAAAATGAATGATTTTGAAAAAGTTTTAAAAGATTGTGCCTTTAATACTAAGAAACTTGAAGAAAAATTTTCTAAAAAGTACACATCTCATGCTAAGATTCCTCATGCTCACACTACACCTAACACATCACATGTTCATGCTCACAATGCCCATGCTCACAAATCACACACTCATTATGCTTTTAAATATGGTAGAGTGTATAGATGCACATATTGTGGCAAAAATGGACATTTAGCTAAGTTTTGCTATGATCAACTAAATAGAACAAATAATCTTGTTTGGGTTCATGACACTAACCCTAGAGGACCCAAGAAAATGTGGGTACCAAAATCAAGTCTTAATTGTTTGATGTAGGTACACACCAAAGCTCCAAGACGTAGGGAGCGGTGGTACCTTGATAGTGGTTGTTCAAGACACATGACATGGGACATCAATAACTTCACAACCCTATCAAGGTACATGGAAGGTGGCACCGTCACCTTCGGGGATGACTCCAAAGGAACTATCATCGGTATAGGTAACATTCAAATTGGTGCATCTCCTATTATTGAGAATGTTATTTTAGTAGATGGTTTAAAACATAATTTGCTTAGCATTAGTCAACTTTGTGATCGTGGACTTAAAGTTGTTTTTGATGATACTTCTTGTAAGATTTTTGATGTTAAATCCGATATTTGTATTCTCACCGGTTTTCGTGATAATAATGTTTATATTATTGACATGCTTAATTTAGATTGTTCTACTAAATGCTTAAATGCTTTTGATGAAAATTCTTGGCTTTGGCATAGAAGATTAGGACATGCATCTTTTGACCATATCTCTAGGATTAATTCAAAGGAATTGGTGAAGGGTATACCTTGCTTGGATTTTGAGAAAGACCGCATTTGTAGTGCGTGCCAACTTGAGAAACAAACCAAGTCTTCCTTTAAACCAATTAAGGATATCATGTCATCTAGGCCTTTAGAATTAATTCATATGGATCTTTTTGGACCAACTAAAACTAAGAGTTTAAATGGAAGTAGATTTGCATTTGTTTTGGTTGATGATTTCTCCCGTTTTACTTGGGTTTTCTTTTTACAAAATAAAGATCAAACTTTTTCTCATTTTAAAATTTTTCGAAAAAGAGTTGAAAAAGAAAAGGGTTTTCCGATTTTGAGAATAAGGAGTGATAGAGGTGGTGAGTTTGTTAACCAACTCTTCATGACTTATTGTGATGAAAAGGGAATTAAGCATGAAATGTCTTGTCTTAGAACTCCACAACAAAATGGAGTTGTAGAAAGGAAAAATAGAACACTTCAAGAGATGGCTAGGACAATGATAAGTGAGTATGACCTCCCTCAATATTTATGGGCCGAGGCCGTAAACACCGCATGCTATATATCAAATCGTATTTATTTGTGCAAAAATTCTTCAAAAACATCATTTGAAATGTATCATTCTAGAAAACCAAATGTTGCATATTTTAAAGTTTTTGGATGCAAGTGTTTTGTTTTGAATACTAAGGATAATTTGGGTAAATTTGATGCTAAGGCTTATGAGGCTATCTTTGTTGGATATTCCTCTACTAGCAAAGCATATAGAGTGTTCATTAGATCTTCTCAAACCATTGAAGAATCCATGCATGTTAAGTTTGAAGAATCTAATGTGTTTGTTGAGAATATTGTAGAGTTTGAACCATTAGGTGAAGACATGGAGAGACTATCCTTGAAGGACTCACCCGCTCAAGAAGAAAAGCTAGATCCTATTGGTGAAGTTCAAGAGGATAAGGAGGAAAGCACTCAACCGCTTCCTAAAGCTTGGAGATACGCTACAAATCATCCTAAGGAGCTCATCTTGGGTGATGCATCTAAAGGAGTCACAACGCGCTCCAAACTCCATGACATATGTGGTAACTTTGCTTTCATTTCTCATTTTGAACCCAAAGGCATTCTCGAAGCCGAGACGGACCCATATTGGTTGCTTGCCATGCAAGAGGAACTCAATCAATTTGAGCGCAACCAAGTTTGGCACCTTGTTCCTAAGCCCCACGATAGACCAATAATTGGTACTAAGTGGATCTTTAGAAACAAGATGGATGAGTCCGGAAATGTCATTAGGAATAAAGCTAGGTTAGTGGCCCAAGGTTACACTCAAGTTGAAGGAATTGACTTTGAGGAGATCTTTGCACCCGTAGCACGGCTTGAAGCCATACGGATGACACTAGCTTTTGCATGTTTTAAAAATTTTAAACTTTTTCAAATGGATGTAAAAAGTGCATTTTTAAATGGTTTTATTAATGAAGAAGTTTATGTTTCTCAACCTCCCGGTTTTGTTGATCATGTTCATCCCGATTTTGTTTTTAAACTTGATAAAGCTTTGTATGGATTGAAACAAGCTCCAAGAGCTTGGTATGAAAGGCTTTCTAGTTTTCTCATTTCAAATGATTTTGTTAAAGGCAAAGTAGACACAACTCTTTTTACTAAGCATGTTGATAATGATATTTTAATTGTGCAAATTTATGTTGATGATATAATTTTTGGATCTACTAATGAGCTTTTATGCAAGGATTTTGAGAAAGTCATGCAACTTGAATTTGAAATGTCTTCAATGGGTGAGCTCAATTTCTTCCTTAGACTCCAAATCAAGCAATTGCAAGACGGAACCTTCATTAACCAAGCCAAGTACGCAAAGGAGCTAGTAAAGAAGTTTGGGCTTGAAGGATCAAAGGCTTGCAACACTCCAATGGCAACTACAACCAAGCTTGATAAGGACGAACAGGTAAAAATGTTGATATTAAATTATATAGAAGTATGATAGGAAGTCTTTTATATTTGACGGCAAGTAGGCCGGATATCATGTTTAGTGTGTGTCTTTGTGCTAGATTTCAATCGTGTCCTAAAGAGTCTCATCTTATTGCGGTAAAACGCATTATTCGTTATATTAAGGGCACTATTGGAATGGGTCTTTGGTATCCAAAAACTATAGATTTTCAATGACTAGTTATTCGGATGCCGACTATGCGGGTTGTAGAGTAGATAGAAAGAGTACTAGTGGGACATGTCAATTTCTTGGTAATTGTCTTGTTTCATGGTCCTCTAGGAAACAAAATTCCGTAGCTCTCTCAACCGCCGAGGCGGAGTATGTTGCCACGGGGGCTTGTTGTGCACAAGTCCTTTGGATGAAACATACTCTCCTTGATTTTGATTTGCACTTTGATCATATAAAAATATTTTGTGATAATACTAGTACTATACACATGACCAAAAATGCAAATCAACATAGTAAGACCAAGCACATTGAGATTAGATATCACTTTCTTAGAGATCATTTTGAGAAAGGTGATATAGATATTGATTATGTTTCCACAGATTTATAACTAGCCGATATTTTCACTAAACCTCTTGATTTTGCTAGATTTTCGTTTATTTGTGGAGAACTTAATGTTTGTATTATTGAATAGACATGTTTTTCATAACCCTTTTTGATGTATGACAAAAAGGGGGAGAATAAGTTTACATGACAAAAATAAGTTCATTTGGTCTTGGTTCCATATGAATTTATATGCTTTAATTTTAAAGATTTGTTTTATGAATTTATATGTTTTGGTTTTATGAATTCTTGTGTTTTTAGTTGTTTTGGTATTTTTGGTATCAAGAGCAATTTATGTGCTTTATTTGTTTTAATTAGTTTCAATAATTGGTGCATCATTTCAATTATTAGTATCTAGAGCATATTCTTGTGTTTTATGTATAGCATAATTTGAGGGGGAGTTTTCTCCTCCCTACATTTTTGTCAATAGCCTATTTGTTTTGTCATCATCAAAAAGGGGAGATTGTTGGCCCAAGAGGTTACACTCTCCAATTGTTTTGTGTTTTGATGATGACAAACCAAATATGAGCTATTTGGTACTAACAAGTTTGTTAAGATGAGTTTCAGGTTTTGTACCATGTTTAGAGACCATTTGCTTAGCTATTGCAAGAACTTCTAAGTTCCACAAAGTAAGGAAGGCAAATTGTACATCAAGGAAGGATCATAGAAGAGAAGGCACTAGCAAGGCATTGGATGGCTCAAAGACTTGAAGATAGCTCAAGAAGTCTTCATGTAATTTATTTTTCAGTTATAGTATGTTAAAGAATAGTGGATAGGTTTGAAGCTCTATCACACACGTTTTTGCGCACATGCTTATTCCAAAATAATTTATTATAAATTATACAAAAATATTTTGCATACAAATTTTTGCCTACAGATATATATTTATGTTTTATACTATTCCCTGTTCAAAAGCATTTTTGTTAAAATCAAAATCCTCTTTGTTTTCTTTTCTAAAATCAATTTTTGACCTGATCCGGTCGACCGGGGCAGTCGACCGAGTCTGTGTCAGTCTGGTCCGGTCGACCGGACCAGTCGACCGAAGTTCTGGCAGATGCACGTATCCATGTGCATGTCTGTCGGTCGACCGAGGCGGTCGACCGGACTATTGCTTTTGCTCACAGGTTTTATCGGTCGACCGGGTCGGTCGACCGCTAGCCTATAACGGTCGAATTTTTGTACTACCGGTCGACCGGCCCGGTCGACCGATCTGACCGTTTGAACAGTAACGGGCATATTTTTAAGAGCTGTTATTTTTGTCTTTTGTGTTTAAAAATTCGTTTAAAGATATATTTTGATCTAATTACCTCCTAAACATCAGTAAATATGTTTTATCCCTAAACCCTAGCCATCTCCTATAAATAGGGGTGTTTGGGGAGAGATTGGTCACAACAACAATTATTGCTAAAAATTCAAAAGTTTAAGGCTTTCAAAGTTCTTGGTTTTTGTGCTAAATTCTCTCAATTTTCTGAAGGGTTTTCAAAAGTTTTTCTCTGATTTCAATTTCTTTTCCTTACACAAAAGAGCTTCAATTCTACTCATTATTCTCTAAGGACCTTTGTAAGGGAAGAGATTTTTGAAAGAGAGAGTTTGTGGTCTTTTGACTACCAAGGAAATCACTTGTTCTTGAGATTGTAGGAGTTGGGTACTCCATTGTAATTGTTCTTTGAGATAGTGGAAGTAGCTAGAATCCTTCTGGGGAAGGCGGGGAGTAGAGCTGGGTGCTCGAACCTCGATAACATATCCTTGTGTTTGCGATTGGTTTACTTTCTTGCACTCTTTTACTATACTTGCTCTTATTCTTGCTCATCATAATCATTGTCATATTTACTTGCTTGCATTCATCTTGTGAAACTTGATTGTTGTAGCTTTAAATTTTTTTTTGCCCGTGATTAGCATTGTCACCTATTCACCCCCCCCTCTAGGTGACTTTTCAAGGGAAAGATAGGGGGAGAAAAGGGTTGACAGGGGAAAAAAAAGAAAAGAAAAGGAAAGAAAAGAGAAGAGGGGAAGAAGAAGAAAGAAAGGAGGAGAAGGTGGTCGGAAGGGGGTGGCGCCGGCGGTGGCTTGCGGCAGCGGCCGGCGGCGAGGCCGCTGCAATAGTTTGGGTCTCCCTGCTGGGGCGCACATAGAGGGGTTACAGAGAGGGTGAGATCCTAATAGAGAGAGAGAGAAATAGAGAGAGAGAGTGAAGAGAGAGAGAGATTCTTGAATTTGAGAGGGAGAGAGAGATTTTAAATAAGAGGAGGGAGAAGCGTCGGTGGCAATGGCGGTTGGGAGATTTCTCTGGAAGAGGCCAGAGAAGAGAAGAGAAAGGAAAAGAAAAGAAAAAGAAAAGAAGATTTAAAAATTAATATTTTATTATTATTAAAGTGGTCTGATATTTGACCAGCTCCGAACGGTGCCAAAAATTACAGAAAATAGAGAATATTACGCTGAGACGTAATATGAAAATGGTTTGAAGAAATTCAATCCGTTTGCAAATTAAAAATCTCAGAGTGTCTCGCCGATACCGGCGACACCGGTTTGGCCAGATTTTTGATAAATTCAGAAAAATCCCCAAAACTACCCCAACGTAGAGAACACGATTCTAAGACACACAGTGAAAGCGGATTCTCAAAATCCAACTCCGTTTGTGAGATAAAAATCGGAAGGCCGGTAATCGGTATCGGTCGACACCGACTACGGAGATTTTCCAAAATAATCCAGAAAAATTCCAGAAAATCCTGAAAAATTTAAAATATTAGAAAATAATTTTTGAAATTAAAATCGGCTCAATCGGACTACCACGGAGGTCAAATCAATTTTGTACGTCGTATCGCGTACCGATACGGTGATACGTACACGGGGATCAGGGGGTTACACACACACTCTTGATTTAGATGAGTTTTTATTTTAGAAAAATACAAAAGACTTTTCATTTTGACAATATACCGTTTAGGTTTTTGGTATTCAAAGTTTGCATGTCTTTAACCAAAACTATTTTTAGAGCTTAATGTCAAAAATATAGATATTTCATCATGTATGTGTAGTGGATCATATCCATACACTCTATGCTTTCAAAGTGTTTAAAATATCTTTTTTTTATATTTGGAGAAGTATTTGAGTTTATATGCATGTTTTATATGCATGTTTTTATATTGGTATCAAGAGAATTTTGTTTTATGTTTTGTTGATATTAGTATCAAGAGGCATGATTACTAGTATCTCGAAACATAGTTTGTTTTTATTGATATCAAGAGCATTATTTAAAAGAACTTGTTTATGAGAAGAAGAAATAATTTATTTTGGTATCAGAGCCACATGCTCTTGATTTGGGTCTTACAACCTAGAGTTAAAGATCATCTTTTATAGCTAATCACAATATTTGTACACACACCATGGATTTCACATCACCTCCCACCTTTGACATTCTTAACATCCAAACTTGGAAGGTTAAGATGTCCTTGTACCTCAAAGCCTTAGGGATTCATGTTTATTTTGCCACTATTAAATATTCTTATTGTTTAAATGAAAAAAATATTGAGGCTAATGCAAAAGCCCTACATGCTTTAAGATCTACCTAATTGATGATTATTTATCTAGAATTGCTAATCTTGATTCGATTTTTATAGTATGGAACTCTTTACTCTCCCTTGGCGAAAAGGAACAATATTATGTGGGGAGCGACTCGGATGTTGGAAGTGAAACTTCCAACGTGTGCTACATAGTCTAAGGGATAACCCCTTAAGGTAAACACCGAATCCGAGCTAGATGAAGATGTTAATATGTCATATGATGAGCTTGCATCTTTTTGCCAACAATTACTTGAAAAATATGACATGATTAAAAAGGATAACAAGAATTTGGAAAAGAAATTGATTGCATGTTAAAAGAAAATGATTCTCTTAAAAATAAAGTTGCATGCATTGAAAAAGAAAATGAAATTTTAAAAAATAAAAATGTTTCCTTGCTTTCTAAATTAAATGATCTTCGTGAAGGAAACACCTCTTTGAAAAATAAAATTGTTTTGGTGGAAAAATAAAAGGAGAATGCTTTAAATGAAAACACTTCTTTGAAAAGAAAACTTGTTGAAAAATAAAAAGAAAGTGTTTCTAAAAAGAATAAGAAAAATGATTCTCACCATGCACTACATGTCACTATTAATCAAAATGAGATTAAATTTTTGAAAAATAAAATAAATTGTTTGAGCTCAAGTTTGAGCACATGTGCATTTAATCATAAGAAATTGGAATCCTTGTTTCAAAAGAAACAAGCTCCACATGTTCATGCACATCACCCACAACATGCATATGCACATTTTGCACGCCACAATCACATTCATACACATATGCATCTTAGAGTGTACAAGTGTGCACATTGTGGCCGTAAAGGCCATTTAGCAAAATTTTGTTATGATAAGATAAATGCTTTAAATTTTGCTAACAAGAAAGTTTGGGTTCTTACAATGCTAACCCTCATGGACCCAAAAGAAAATGGGTACCAAAACTCCCACCTTGTGTATTTGATGTAGGTACGGGCTCTCACACGACATGAGAGATTTGGTGCCTTAATGGTGGATGCACATGGACTAGATGGACACACATATTGATGCACCGCTATCAAGGAGGTTTGGTAGGACAACCACCATGTTTTGGAGACTTAGAGCATAGTTCTTTGGTTTGATAACTATCTCTAAACTCCTAATTTATTTACATGTTTTTTCATATATGATACTTTTAGCATGTTCATGTTTATTTGTTTTGTGTTTCATGTGGTAAATACATACTTAGATGTAGTTTTTGTCAAAATTTAGATATATACTTGTACAAGTAGTGAGCAACATTTGATTCATATACATTTGTACTTCATTGTTCATTTGTACTCACTATATGCACATGTATAGCCTAGTTTTGATGATTTCCTCATTTACACTTGTTTTGCCTATTTTCATGTTTTACTTCATGTATATGTATTTTGCATTCAAATCTAATAAATAGACATGTATACCCTTTGAGTCATTTGCCTTCATGCAACTTATATCATGAACTCTTTTATGTTTGGGATATGTATGCATAATATTAGTTTTGGATAAAAACATACATATACCTAGAAGTTGTTTTTTAAATGGAAAATAAAATCTTTATGATTTTCATGATTTGTATTTGATAAAATGAGATTCATGTTTATTTTGAGCGTAATTGACTATTTTTCATGAAAAACACTACTTACATGATTATTGTGCACTCACATTTCATTTGTTTACTCATGACATTATTTTCATGAAAAATTTTAAGCCTTATCGATTTCGAGTGTCAACACTTGTGTATTTGGTATGATTCATGAAAAACATATGATTTGATTTCGTGTTTGAAGGATCTTTAACTAGTTTTTTAAAAATTATTTTAACTAGTTATTCTTCATTTGGTAGTGTTTTCACTATAAAAGTATTTTCAAACACCTCTTTTTGAAAACTCCTACCTACCCCTTTTATGGGCGGACGGATGGGAGACCATGCCTTGTATGCCTATTGAAAATCTTTTATCTTGAGCATGTAAAGGGTGGTTATTATGAGTTATATACTTGACTTTCATCATATTTTAATTGATATCTCAATTGATATTTTGTATATACTCATATTTTGTTTCTATATATGTATGCTTTATTTCAAATAATATCAATTTCTATTGGTATTTTCATTTTCATACATATATATGATTTGTTTTTGCTTGATTTTCAAGTATTTACATATTTAAAGCACAACATATGTTTATGCTAAGCTTAATTCAAATCTTATTTTCAATTGATTTTTCAATTGATACTTTTTATATAAGCTTATGCATTCTCTTCAATTGGTATTTTTATTGATATCATATTGTACAATATATTTCAATTGGTTAATGGTATCGATTGATCTATTTATTTCAATTGGTATCCATATTTTTCATTGGTATCAAGATACAAAAATGTTTCAATTTCTATTTGGTATCACAAATGTTTTTTTTCATATGGTATCTATATCTTGTGATATCTTAATTTAAGAAAAATTCAAAATTGTAATGTTTATTTACAATTGGTATCTTAAAATTTGATTTACTAAGATATCTCAAAAATTATTTTATTAAGAAATTCAAAATTTTGTTTTAATAAGAGATATTAAAAATGTTTTGATGTGTATTGCCTATATGCAAGGGGAGCTTAACATCTCCTCTACATATAGATTCATGTTGAGTGTATCTTATATTGAGGGGCTTGACAACTCTTATTTATGCGATGCACGTGTGTACGGGGAGCTTCACATCTCCTCTTATGCATTGTATATTATGTGTTATGTGAGTTAGGGCTTGTCATCCCTTCTTCATATAATGCATATATGTAGAAAAGTTAACTTAGCGTCTCCTCTTCATGAATGTATATCGCATATATCTTTTATTAATTGATTGAGTTTACCCCTTTATTGATTTTTGTTTCTTACAAAAGGGGGAAGAACATTGTTTTGTATTTACTTTAACCTCTTTGTTGATGATTGATAAAAAAAGGGGAGAAGTATTTTAGTATATATGCATATTGTTTAAGGATTCTTATTTTTGCATATTGTTTTGGTTTGCAATAAGGAGAAAAGAATTTGATGAGTTTTATGCTTGATTAGCATGTTTATCTCTTTATATTTGCATACATGTTTGTTTAGATTCATGTGCTTTATTGTCATATATTGTTTATTTGTAATGCATGAGTTAAGGGGGAGCTTCTTTGAAGCTTTACTTTAATCCATGCATACTCCATGAGTTTTGTCATCATCAAAAAGGGGGAGATTGTTGGCCCAAATGCCCATCACTCTAGTTTTGATGATGATCAACTCATGTACTTATAGTACTAATGATCTTGTGTTTATTTAGTCTCAGATTTATGATCAAGATCTTAGTTGGTGTGTAGCTTCAACAAAGGACTTAAAGTCAAGTTTTGGAGCTAGCATGGTTGATTCAAGAGCCTATGCATCAAGACCACATTAAGTACTCAAGAGGAGTCTAGCTCTTTGGATCAAGTTTGGACCAAGTCAAGAAGATGAGAAGACTTCAAGTGAAGACCTTCAAGATCAAGACTTGAGTCTAGGTTTACTTTTATTAAGATTTTGTTTTTAGTTAAAATGTAAATGATAGTATAGTTGGTGGATTGCTCAAGTATACCATACACACGCACTCTTAATTTAGATGAGTTTTTATTTTAAAAAAATACAAAAGACTTTTCATTTTGACAAAATACCGTTTTGATTTTTAGTATTCAAAGTTTACATGTCTTTAACCAAAACTATTTTTAGAGCTTAATGTCAAAAACATAGATATTTCATCATGTATGTGTAGTGGATCATATCTATACACTCTATGCTTTTAAAATGTTTAAAATATCTTGTTTTTGTTTTGAAGAAGTTTGGGAAAAACCAATTTGGAAAAATATAGTTTTTGTTTTTAGCCAAAATTTCTAAGTTATAAAAATAGTTCAAAATGTTTGTAACATGTCTTGACTCAAACATGTTTGTATATCAAAATTTAATACTGAAACTATTTTTATGGATTTTTAGAGATTTTATGGGATTTAATTTAAAATAAAAAAACCTAAGTTTTATTTCCTATAAAAAGCCTGTCAGGCTCTGGCGGTCGACCGGTACCAGGAGCCGGTCGACTGGAACGATTGACTGACGTGCACAGGATGGGCCGGTCGACTGCACGGTCGACCGCCAGAGAGTGTTTGTTCTATGAAAACGGCCCTAGTCGACCGGGCGGTCGACCGGCAAAGAGCACAGCTCTTTGTATCCTTGCCACGGTCGACCGGTCGGTCGACCGCTAGCACAACGGTCAGAATTCTGACCGTTTCCTGGTCGACTGGGCGGTCGACCGACAGGTCATCCTGACTGCAACAGCTAGTTTTTGGCAACCCTATAAATTGGGGCTTTTGGGGCTGTTTTAGCCAAGATTTTGAAGTGAGTTTTGAGCCAGTTTTTCCAACTCTATTAGGTGTTTATCTCCACTTGTTTAAGAGCCAAATTGCCATATCAAAAGGAGAGATTTTCAAGAGTGTTTTGAAAAGTGATTTCTTGAATTTTCCTCCATCATTTCAATCCTTGTTTCTCACAAACACTTGAGCTATCCATTGATATATTCATCCTATAGGAGTGTTATTGTGAGATTGTTTTTAGGTGATCAAAGTGTTGTGATCACCAAAGACTTCATCTTTGTACTTTGAGGAGGCGGATGTGTGTGTTCGCATTGTTTCGGGTTCTAGTGGGAACTCGGTGTTTGGGGTACGGCCTCGGCGGGCTAGTGGGCTTGCGGTGTGTGGAGGGACTAGAGAGTCAAAGGAGTTCAAGTGTGAACTCGTCTTGTAGGTGTTGCGGCACCAAGTGATCCGGTGGGATCGGTTTATAGTGAAAATCCTTCATAGTGTTGAAGGCGGGGACATAGAGCAAGTGTGCTCGAACCTCGAAACAAATATCTCGTGTTTGCAATTGCTCTCTCTATCTCGTACTTGTTTATATCTTGCATGTTTTATTGTCTTCATCTTTATATGCTTGATATATATATATATATATGTGTGTGTGTGTGTGTGTGTGTGTGTGTGTGTGTGTGTGTGTGTATGCGCGCTCTTATTGTTATATGCTTGGGGATTATTTGCTAACACTTGTATTCAACCAAGAGAGCCAACGCGGCACCTCAACTCTTATTTAGAGGCTCTTGAGGAGTTAGTCCAGAGCCCTTCATGGGGAATCCGGCTACACTCTTGTATTATACTTGGGTTCAGTTTAAGAAGTTTTTAGTTTGCATCATATAAATTTTAATTCCGCATTATTAACCATTAGATTAGCTCATCACCTATTCACCCCCTTAGGTGATTTCATGTCATACTTGACACCTACTCCTGATACCCAGTATATGACTTGACATTTTGACCCTTAACCAGACATTACCGCCCTTGATACCTGTATTATATGATATATTCATGACTATCACTTTTATGGGGACTTGGCATGACTATTATATTATTACCAGATATTTGGTACTCCTGAATTCCTGTACTCCTGAACTCCTATAAACTTGAACCCCTGAAATAGGGAGGCTCCTGACATACTCCTGATATTATACTCCTGTTGACCCCCGTAATAGGATAACCATGGATGTTGAACTTTTGTGAATACTCCATGAACATTATTATTTGAGACTCTGTTATATTTAAACAACTTACACCGAGATGGGGAAAATTGATGGGTATCGATATAGCTTTCTGTGTTATGGTAGCCACACATATGTTGTACAACTATTCCTGTTGGATCGACCTGGAGACCACCAGGCGTTTCCGAGGGGTGTACTAGCACCCCTACCCCCTTGCCTGCCTGCCGGGTGTGCTATAATCCCCTGGGTATATCTTGTGGGGAACGGTGACACTCTATTCCTGTTCGGGCGTATACTAAGACCTTCGGGCATATAGTAAGTCCCGTGTCTAACGGTACGTTCTGGCTCAGTATTAGATACTCCTGGACCGTTGTCCTGGGCATGCACAGGACCCATTCTAAACATGGTTCGTCGTTCCCCATCAATTTCCAATAACCAACCTCGCTTGACTTGTATGCGGAAGTATATGGCACCGGTCATATACCGAAACATACAAATTGAACGAGTCTGAAAAATAACTTGATAATTTAATTCATGTATTTTATTGTCATTCCTTATTTACTATTTATTGTAGTTACTCCATGCTTGGTAATTTGATTACATGATATTGACCTGCTACACTTGCTTTTATTTCATGCCATATAAATTCTAATGTTATTTTCATATTTCACTATTTATTGTGGTCATTCCATACTTATTGATTTGGGCACATTATACTTGACATGATACACTTGCTATTATTTATACTTACCATTTGGGTTCATCTTGCACTCGCTGGGTTGCCCACTAACAACCCTGGATTTGCATGTCCAGATTTAGCAGCTTAGATCAAGGTGGACCCTTCAGCTGAGGATTAGGCTTACTTCAAGGAGCAGGCGGATCAGCCGTAGCTCCATCCCGTCTTCCCCGCTCGCGAGATTCTCTTTTCCACTCGTGAGTCTTTATCTTTTGTATCATGTACCGTCTACTTATTTCTATCTAGCGATGTAATATTGATGTAATATTATGTCATTATTGTGATGACTAAGTACTTGTACCATTTTGTGTTGGAATGTATAATACCACGTATTTTCACACTCTGATCCATGTATTGTGTTGTATTGATGCTTAGCATACATACGTGATGGTACCATCGCCCTGCGTATGTACGTCGCAGTGGCGTCCCAGTACCCGCCAGGATCGGGGCGCCACATATATATCTATTGTACTACTGCCTAACTTTATATCTGAGTTATAATTATAAAACACAGGTTTTCTAAAGGGCAGCATCATCCTCCAGCCAGTCCAGGAGAAAAACCAGGCCAGCTGGCCCGTTCCAGATTGACGGAGATGGTTGCCCATTTAGCCCTCACTATGACGCACTCTCAGATCGCCTTAGTCGTCATGTCTGCCACTGCGATGAGTTCTCTCCGATCCTGACTTTGTCTGACCATAAAAACTCAGGGAGAGTTGAAGTATTATATCATGAGTTGGCTATAAGTTGTGTTATGCTTATTGAGATTTTATGTTTATATTTATGCTTTATTGAGATTTTAATTTAACTGACATTGTGTTATATGCAGGATGATTTTTCACTATCAGCTTGGAATGACACGGGGGATATTCCAAGAAAGTTTTGCAAGTGATTCAACGACAATGCCAAGAAGAAGTGGAACGACAACAAAAATCATTCCCTGCGACGTACCTTTGATCGTTGCCAGGGGTACATAGGTGATGCTACTGCATTGCAGCTAGACAGAGTCGATAGTGAGACATGGATAAACTTCTTGTCGACAAATGAAAAGAACAGCCAGGACGACGGGAGTTGATCGGTAAAATAAAAAAGTTATGAATTATTTATATATTATGATACCTGAAAATTACTGACTTGTTTATTTTTAAATTTGTAGTCAAAAAGAGAAAAATGTAAAGCCTCTCGCGCTGCAAATGACTTACCACATAGGATGGGTAGAGACACTCTTTCTGTATGGAAGGGAAAATTTATAAGTATAAATTTATATTCATTTAGTTTTATAACATATTTGCTTTTTAAGTTAATTTAATTTTATAAACCTTTTACATTTTTAATAGAGAGAGGCCTGCATGAGGGAACCGAAGCAAAGGAGATTTACAATAAGGAATTTCTTAAGATGGATGCGCTCGATGGTCCTGAGGGTGAGCTTCCTATGCCCCGCACCTGGGGCAAGCCAATCTCCGCTGACACCATGTCTATTGGTGTAAGTATTAAAAAATTAGTTTATATATCCTTCCATTTTTATGAAATGATAGATATCAAATTATACTTTTAATATCTTTGTTAATTTTCAGCTCCAGCTTGACAAAAATTATGATGTGACGGTAGTAAATGGCAGCAATGAGAGCACCAAGAGTACACGAGCGACCCTCGAGATATTTGGATGTGTCACGAGGCTCGAGCTGCTCGTGGATATTCCCAGAGTCACCAGGCCTGCTAGGAGGGATCCCTACACCGTTTAGCATGAGCAACAGGTTGAGGCTATAAGGCAGTAGTCGGAGGCCGACCAACAGAGGATCGCCAGTCTAGAGGCTGCTAAGAGAGAGATACAGTTGTCCATGGCTCAATTCACGGCGAGTCAACAAAGCGCCAGACAACCAATAGCGGGGGCGACAACATTAGTGATGGACACAACGACGAGTATTAGGTGATATATTACTTGTATTGATATGACTTTTGTGAAAGTACTTTGATAAGTGCAATTTGCATATATTTCTGAGATTTTGTGGTGTTTGGTGACATATTGTGTTGTTCGATGACATTTTTGTGCTGATGATATATATGTAATATTGAAATGCATATGGGTTTGATGTTTGATGCATATGTTTTAATGTTTGATGATGCATATGTATTACTGTTTGTATGTGATATTGAAATGTATATGTATTGAAATGATATATTTGGTTTGATGCTGCTGATTTTTTTTAAAAAATCCACAAATTGCGTCGAAACTAGAATTCGACGCAATTTGAGGCCAACAATTGCGTCGAAAACTATCTTCGACGCAATTTGAGGCCAATAATTGCATTGAATATTAGGTATTCGAAGCCATTTGCTGAAACTGAGACTATTTTTAACCAAAATTTTTCACAATGTCTATATTTAAAGAATCAGTTCAAATATTGCATCAAAAATATTAAGTTTTGACGCAAATGTAGGACACTAGTGTATTTTTTAAGGCAAATATTCACATTTTATGCAGGTATGGATGTTAACAAATTGCGTCAGAATTTTTTTTCGACGCAAACTTTGACTAATAATTGCGTTGATTTTTAATTTTCGACGCAATTTGATGCCACAAATTATATTTTTATACCAAAATTTTCAGATTCTGCGTAGGTGTTGAAGCTGAAAGTTTCCATCGAAAATACATTTTGACGCAAAATATAAAATAAAAGAATTAATATAAATTCTTGCATCGAATTTTTGACGCAATAGTTAAAATTTTTAAAATACTTTAAAAAATATTTGGGTTGAATTTTGACGCAATTTTTAATCTTTTGTCAAATATTTGACGCAAAGTTTGCGTCGAGGTCTTTTGCGTTAGCTTTTTGACGCAAAAATTTGACGCAATACAACAAATTTCGACGCAATACATCAAATTTTGACACAAATATTCAATGCAATTTGACAGGCTTTCTAGTAGTGGATACATGTCCACAGTATACATGCACTCACTCACACCAATACAACTACATTGGACCAGTACATTTACACATATCAACATATACAAATGCAATACCACCAATACAAATACATATTACACTTAATACAAATCACTCGTCAAGGTGGGGCAACTTAAAAGTGAGAACACCCGCTTAAATATCGAAAAACGCCGTGAAATTCCCGAACTCTAATACACGGGGCACGGGCCTGGGCAGTACCTACTATCACCATTTGAGAGAGAAAGAGCTAAAGATAGAAAGTAGAGGAAGAGAGGATCAAGATAGAGAAAGAAGAAAGAGAGAGTTTGCAGGAAGAGAGAAGGGAAAGGGGGAGAGGGGACTAGCCGGCGGCGGCCCTGGCTGTCGGCTGTCCACAACCAGAGGAGAGAGAGGTTGAGGGAGGAGAGAAAAAGAGAAAAGAGAGCGAGAGAAAGGAGAGAGGAGGAAAAGAGAGAGCTAGGGGAGAAGAGAGATCTAGAAGGGGGAGGAGTTGGCCTCCGCGGTGGCCGACTAGGTGGTCGGCAGCGGCGCTGCCACCGCGACCACGGTCACATGGAAAGAGGAGGGAGAAAGGAGGAGGAAAAAAAGAAGAAAAAGAAGAAGAAAAAGAAAGGGAAAAGAAGAAGAAGAAGAAGAAAAGAAGAAGAAGAATAAGGAGAAAGGAGGGACAGGTCGGCGGCGACGACCCAGATCCAAGAAAAAAGAGGGAGAAGAAGAAGAAAAGAGAAAAATTAAAGGGAGAGAGGAAGAGAAGAAGAAGAGGAGGGAAGAGAGAGGGAGGCTGGCCAGAGGCGGTGGTTAACGATCGAGAGGGAGGCGGCGCTGAGCCTGGGGAGGCGGCGCTGAGCCAGGGGAGAAGAAGGATAAGGGGGAGAGCTGGAGAGAGGGAAAGAAAAAAGAAAAAGAAAAAGAAATTGTAAGCGAGAGAAAGAGAGAGGTGATGGGGGGACCAATGGGGGGACAGGCCCCATGTGGGGTGGTAGGTGAGGGGGAGAAAGAAAAAAAAAGAAAGAAAGAAGGGAAAGATTCCAAAAATAAATAATATTATTAATATTGGAAAATTTTGACTAATCCAGAAAAATCCCAAAAATACCGAAAGGTAAAAAACATCATCTTGAAGTATAATATGAAATCGGCTTTTAGAAATTAAATCCTATTTTCATAATAAAAATCTTGGAATCAACCAGTGATACCGACCGACACTAAATCCGGTCAAGTTTTGATAAATGCAGAAAATCTTCAAAAATATATTATAGTAGAAAATATGATTTTAAAATAATATAAAAATATATTTTAGAAATTCAACTCTGTTTGTAAATAAAAAATTCAGGAATCGAACAGCGATACCGTCGACACTGATTATTTTGCAGAATAATTCGAAAAAATTTCAAAAAATCATGAAAAACCTTAAATATTAGAAAATAACATTTAAAATTAAAATTAGTCAAATCTAACTACCAGAAGACCAAATCGAGTAATACACTAGGATCTGGTCCTCGGTTAAGACTAGGGCTGACTCCGAGTCCACGAATCCGCATCCAATGCAAAACAATCGCATAAATAATCATAAAATAAAAATAAATGCGGAGAGTAAATTGAAAAATATGAACAAAAAATCTGAGTATATATCTAAGTACGTATTCTGGGAATGAGGTATTACAATAGGATTGCGATCATGATCGCATTCCTTCATGATCGCAATCCTCTTCTATTTTTTAGGATAGTGACCAGGATCGCAGTATTCATAAAAAAATCTTATATTTGAGCATTTATAAGGACTGCGACTATGATCGCAATCCTAAAAGAGAGTTGCGATCATGATCACAGTCCTCACAAAATGCCTATTTTCAGTTTTTATCTCGTAGCCCTCACAAAATGCCTTAGTTTTGAGTTTTTGTGAGGACTGCGATCTGTGATCATGCTCGTAATCCTTTTTATTAGGACTGCGATCATGATCTCATTCCTCACAGAATGCCTTATCTCTAAGTCAGTCCTCACAGAGGACTGCGATCATGAGTCGTAGTCCTCATATCAGCATCGTCACTATCTGCTTAGCCCCGTCCATTGATATCGAATGATCCCTAATGCTTTTCAGATCTAAATACAAACAAAACTCATCACGAGTACGGACAAGTGAGATTTACAAAAAGTCGACCCGCAAATAACTCTGTGTCGGGTTAAGGTTGAAGGGAGAGCAACGTCGGGGGTGATAGAGAAAAGTAAAAGAGAGAAAAAAATATAAAGAAGTAGTGGTTAGGAGGAATCAGTTTATACTAATATGGATGAGGCTGTAGCGAACAAAATTATGAAGCTGAGTTTCTTTCTAATTATGAAGCGAAGCACGTGGCTGTAGCAAAAATTTCCAAAAAAACTTCAGTATTTTAAATTTATATGTCCTGTTAACATATATGTCCATTATTTTCATTCCTATGTTAAATTAAAATGAATTTAGTATTACATTATAGACTACATTATCAAATTAAAAGAAGGCTAAGTGAACTTTCAGGATCTTATAAGAAACTACTATTAACTTGTTTTACTATGATTAAATATCATAAACTTTTTAAGAAAATACCTTCTGTTTCTCATCCATTAAAAAAATGTCACCTGCGACATGTATGTTACTAAATAATGTCAAAACGATTCTTTTACAAGAAACTATCACGAATTTTTAAATTTAAGAAAAATAAAAAGTAAAATAAAATAATTATTCTGAGCTATATCTTTTTATTGAGGGATATTCTGAGCTATATTATAACACAATAACTAATATGACAAATTTATTTATGTTTCAACAATTATTAGCAAAAGTTAAATTTTTCTACTTATAAAATTAATGATATAATTGCTATTCAATTAATTGTTAATAATAATAAATAAATATATTTTTAGTACTTTCATACACTTTTGCTCAAATAGAAAATAGAAAAAATAAATCTAAAATTAACTCAAACCATCATCAATGATTGATGTTAAACCATGATCATCATCATTCAAATCATCATCTTTCGTAATGATAGAATTCTGAGTTTGGGTTCATTTTGCTTCAATAGGAAGAGAGAGCAGAAGAAAGTAAGGAATGATGAGGAAAAGAGGAAAATGGTGGAAGAGAGGCGGAAGAGTAAAGAAGGAAGAAAAATGTTGTTTTAATTCTGATAAGATTGAGGGACTGAAGAACTATGACTATCACGTACTAATGCAGCAGTTGCTTTCAGTAGCAATTCGTAATGTGGGGTTGCCGAAGCAGATGGTTGATACAATAATAAAGTTGTGCGAATTTTTCCAACGATTGTGCTCCAAAAGCAGCAAGGCGGAAGATTTTGAGAAGTTGCACACTGACATTTGTTCAATTCTATGCAAGTTTTAGGAGAAGTTTCCACCTGTGTTCTTCGTAGTGATGATTCACTTAACAGTTCATTTAGCTCAAGAGGCGAGGGTTGGTGGTTGTGTACACCATCGATATGTGTATCATGTCGAAAGATGTGTGTATATATGACATATTTGTTCACATTAATTGATCATTGTAATTAATTTAAATCCTATATAATTAATATGTCATGAATTTTCTGTTAACCTTAGGTACTTGGGTTATTTAAAATCCTATGTACGAAACAAGCGGCGCCCAGAGGGTTCAATAACTGAAAATTACATTACAGAGGAATGCCTAAGTTACTGCTCGCGGTACATGGAAAGTAATGCAGAGTCTAAGAACAACCATGATGTCGAGAAAGAAAGCCCCTGACTTTCTTTTTCTCAGTTCCTAGTGAATACAGTGCCTTCCAACCTCAGTACATGACACTCATATATGCTGAAATGCACAACGCGCATAATCATTGCTTGTTTAACTGTGATGAAGTTACTCCTTATATTGAGTACGTTGCACTATAAAATTTTAAGCTGTTGTAAATTTAAAAAATTGTGAATTGTCTCAACATGTCATGTATATCTTATAGACAATACCGGAAAATCATTAATGACGGTTCTTAATGAGAGCTTCTAATTGTAAATGGCTTGTTCAAAATGCGGATAAGAAAGATGGTTCTGAGAACGTGTATGTGTTATCAACAATATATTTTCGCATAGTTTTAGTCTAATAATTTTATGAAATAACCTTGTTTAACTAAATAGGCTGCACGAGAGATGGGAATAGAAGCAGATATGCTAACTCTATCTCGATCTCCTGAATTTAAAGTCAAGACATATAAAAGCTTTGATATACAAAATTTTAAATTTTACACAAAGTCATCCGAAGAGTCTAACTGTATTCAAAATAGCAGAGTTATTGTCATGGCGGCACGACAAGCTACGCAAGTGTGCATGATACTAACCCGAGAGAAGGAGTTATTACTTATTACGGGTGATCAAAGATATCATTGGACTATCGTTCAGTGAGAGGCGCAAGAAGATCGTTTTGTTTGAGTGTGACTGGATTGATAACAACAAGAGCAAAACAGACAAACATGACTTCACACTTATTGACTTTACAAGGCCAAATAAGAAAACTTGTCCCTTCAGTCTACCTTCTCTGGAATTGCAAGCATTCTTCGTGCTGGATCCATTGGATAAGCCTTGGGTGGTGCCCATTATTACAAAATCAAGACATACATTCAATTTAAGTACCGAAGGTGAATGCCTGGAGGTAATACCTATCCGAAGTGATTTTAATGTGGCGTATACTTTTACTGACTGTATTGACCCTATAGAAGAGTAACAATTCGCAATGTATTCTGATTTCTTTCACTTTAATTTTAATTATATACTGAATGTTTCAATGTAACACAGTATTAATGTACAACTACTCTTACATTATGCCTGGAGATGATCTAATTGCATATATGTATTTTATTTCTGGAGATGAGCTAGTTGCATGTATTGTATGACTGCTTAATTTTATGTGTTGTGTACTTCATTTTCTGTGTTGACTTATATATATATCTATCATACTACTGCCTAACTTATATTTGAGTTTATAATTGTAAAACACATGTATTTTAAATGGTAGCATCATCCTCCAACCAGTCCAGGGGAAAACCAGGCCAGTTGGCCCGATCCAGATTGACAGAGATGGTTGCCCATTTGGCCCTCACTACGACGCACTCTCAGATCGCATTAGTTGTCATATATGCCACTGCGACGAGTTCTCTCCAGCCCTGACTTGGCCAGACCACAAGAACTCAGAGAGAGTTGAAGCATTATATCATGAATTGGCTATAAGTTGTGTTATATTTTATTGAGATTTTATGTTTATATTTATACTTTATTGAGATTTTAATCTAACTGACATTGTGTTATATGCAGGGTGATTTTTCACTACCAGCTTAGAATGACACGGGGGATATTCTAAGAAAGTTCCGCAAGTGGTTCAACGACAATACCAGGAAGAAGTGGAACGACAACAAAAATCATTCCCTCACTCGTACCTTTGATCACTGCCAAGGGTACATAGGTGATGCTATTGCATTACAGCCAGACAGAGTAGATAGTAAGACATGGATGAACTTCTTGTCGACAAATGAAAAGAACAGCCAGGACGACGGGAGCAGATTAGTAAAAAAAAAGGTTATGAATTCTTTATATATCATTATACTTCAAAATTACTGACTTATTTATTTTAAATTTGTAGTCAAAGAGGGAAAAATGTAAAGCCTCTCGCGCTGCAAATGACTTACCCCATAGGATGGGTAGAGATGCTCTTTCTGTGTAGAAGAAAAAATTTGTAAGTATAAATTTATATTCATTTGGTTTTATAACATATTTGCTTTTAAGTTAATTTATTTTATAAATTTCTTCCTTTTTTAATAGAGAGAGGCCAGCAAAAGAGAGCTGAACGCAAAGGAGATCTACAACAAGAAATTTCTGAAGATGGATGCGCTCGATGCTCCTGAGGGTGAGCTTCCTATGTCCCGCACCCGGGGCAAGCCAGTCTCCGCTGACGCCATGTCATTGGTGTAAGTATTAAAAAATTAGTTTATATATCCTTCTATTTTATGAAAATGATAGACATCAAATTATACTTTTAATATCTTTGTTAATTTTCAGCTCCACCTTGATAGGAATGATGATGCGGCCGTAGCAGATGGCAGCGGTGACTTGATAGGAATGATGATGCGGCCGTAGCAGATGGCAGCGGTGAGAGCACCGCTAGTACACAAGCGACCCTCGAGACATTTGGACATGTCACGAGGCTCGAGCTACTTGTGGATATTTCAGAGTCACCAGGCTCGCTAGGAGGGATCTCTATACTGTCTAGCTTGAGCAGCAGGTTGAGGCCATGAAACAGCAGTCGGAGGCCGATCAACAGAGGTTTGCCAGTCTGGAGGCTGCTCAGAGAGAGATGCAGTTGTTCACAACCCAGTTCACGGCACGTCAACAAAGCGCCAGGCAACCTAATAGTGGGGGCAACAACACTGGTGACGGACACAACGACGAATCTTAGATGATATATTACTTGTATTGATATGACTTTTGTGAAAGTACTTTGATATGTGCAATTTGTATATATTTGTGAGATTTTGTGGTTTTGGTGAAATATTGTGTTGTTTGATGACATTTTTGTGTTGGTGATATATGTAATATTGAAATGCATATGAGTTAGATATTTGATGCATATGTATTAATATTTGATGATGCAATGTATTGCTGTTTGTATGTGATATTAAAATGTATATGTATTGATATGATATATTTGGTTTGATGATGCTGCAATTTTTTTTAAAAAAAATCAACAAATTTCATCGAAAATAGAATTCGATGCAATTTGAGGCCAATAATTGCGTCGAAAACTATATTCGATGCAATTTGAGGCTAATAATTGCGTCGAATATTAGGTATTCGACGCCATTTGCTGAAACTAATACTATTTTTATGCTAAAATTTTTCACAATGTCTATATTTAAAGAATCATTTCAAATATTGCAGTAAAAATATTAAGTTTCAATGCAAATGTAGGACACCAGTATAATTTTTAAAGCAAATATTCATTTTATGCAGGTGTGGATGTTAACAAATCACGTCGGAATTTTTCTTTTTTGACACAAAATTTGACTAATAATTGCGTCGATTTTTTAATTTTTGACGCAATTTGATGCCACATATTATATTTTTATACCAAATTTTTTTGATTTTACATAGGTGTTGAAGCTAAAAGTTTGCGTCAAAAATACATTTTGACGCAAAATGTAAAATAAAAATTAATATAAATGAAAATCACCTAGAGGGGGGTGAATAGGTGATAATGCTAATCAAAGGGCAATTAAAAAATCTAAAGCTATAACAATCACAATCAAGAATCACAAGATGAATGCAAGCAAGTAAGTATAATGAGCAAGTAATAAGTGCAAGCAAAGTAGAGTAATAATTGCAAGAATGTAAACCAATCGCAAACACAAGGATATGTTATCGAGGTTCGAGCACCCAGCTCTACTCCCCGCCTTCCCCAGAAGGATTCCGATCACTTCCACTATCACAAAGATCTCAAATACAATGGAGTACCCAACTCCTACAATCTCAAGAACAAGTAATTATCTTGGTAGTCAAAAGACCACAAACTCTCTCTTTCAAAAATCTCTTCCCTTACAAAGGTCCTTAGAGAATAATGAGTAGAATTGAAGCTCTTTTGTGTAAGGAAAAGAAATTGAAATCAGAGAAAAACTTTTGAAAACCCTTCAGAAAATTGAGAGAATTTAGCACAAAAACCAAGAACTTTGAAAGCCTTAAACTTTGAATTTTAGCAATAATAGTTGTTGTAACCAATCTCTCCCCAAACACCCCTATTTATAGGAGAGGGCTAGGGTTTAGGGATAAAACATATTTACTGATGTTTAGGAGGTAATTAGATCAAAATATATCCTTAAACGAATTTTTAAACACAAAAGACAAAAATAAACAGCACTTAAAAAATCTGCCCGTTACTGTTCAACGGCTACATCGGTCGACCGGGCCGGTCGACCGGTAATACAAAATTCCGACCGTTACAGGCTATCGGTCGACCGACCCGGTCGACTGATACAAACTGTGACTCAAAAATAAACATCGGTCGACTGCCCCGGTCGACCGACAGACATGCACACGGATACGTGCATTCTTCCAGGACCTCGGTCGACTGGTCCGGTCGACCGGACCAGCCTGACATAGACTCGGTCGACTGTCGGTAGACTGCCGGTCGACCGGATCAGGTCAGAAAACGAAATAAAGACAGAATTTTGAGAAGAAAAATATTTTTAACAAAACTATTTTAAACAGGAATTCAGTATGTAACATAAAAAGAAATTTGTAGAAGAAAGATTTTGTACTAAAATATTTTTGTATATTTTATAGGAAATAAACTAAGAAATAGTATATGCGCAAAAACGTGTGTGATTGAGCTTCAAACCTATCCACTATTCTTTAACATACTATAACTGAAAAACAAAATACAAGAAGACTTCTTGAGCTATCTTCAAGTCTTTGAGCCATCCAATGCCTTGCTAGTGCCTTCTCTTCTATGATCCTTCCTTGATGTGCAATTTGCCTTCCTTGCTTGGTGGAACTTAGAAGTTCTTGCAATAGCTAAGCAAATGGTCTCTAAACATGGTACAAGACCTGAAACTCATCTTAGCAAACTTGTTAGTACCAAATAGCACTAATTTGGTTTGTCATCATCAAAACACAAAAACAATTGGAGAGTGTAACCTCTTGGGCTAACAATAAATTCTTGCGTCAAATTTTTGACGCAATAATTAAAATTTTTAAAATACTTTAAAAAATATTTGCATCAAATTTTTGACTCAATTTTTATTCTTTTGTCGAATATTCGCGCAAAGTTTTCGTTGAGGTCTTTTGCGTCAGCTTTTTTTGTTGCAAAAATTCGACACAATACGCAAAATTTCGACGCAATACGTCAAATTTTGATACAAATATTCGACAGGCTTTCTAGTAGTGGATACATGTCCATAGTATACATGCACACACTCACACCTATACTAATACACTGGACCGGTATATTTACACGTGTCAACATATACAAATACAACACCGCCAATAAAATACGTATTACACTTAATGCAATCACTCGTTGAAGCAGGGCAACCCAAAAGTGAGAACACTCGCCTAAATATCGAAAAACGTCGTGAAATTCCTAAACTATAATACACGCCCTTTGAGAGAAAGAGAGCTAGAGAGAATATAGAGGAAGATAGAGATCAAGAAAGAGAAAGAAAGAGAGAGTTTGCAGGAGAGACAAGGAAATGGGGAGAGGGGACTCGCCGGCAGTGGCCCTGGCCGCTGGCGGTCCACAACCAGAGGAGAGAGAGGTTGAGGGAGGAGAGAGAAAAATGAAAAGAGAGAGTAAGAAGAGAGGAGGAAAAAAGAGAAGGCTAAGGAAGAAGAGAGAGCAAGAAGGGGGAAGAGCTGGCCGGCTTGGTGGCCGACTAGGTGGTCGGCAACGGTGCTGCTGCTGTGGCCACGGTCACATGAAAAGAGGGGGGAGAAAGAAGGAGGAAAAAAGAAGAAAAAGAAGAAGAAAATGAAAAAGAAAAAAAGAAGAAGAAGAAGGAGAAGGAGAATAAGGAGAAAGGAGGGGAAGGTCGTGACGGCATCCCACGACAGCGGCGACGACCCAGATCCAGGAAAAGAGATGGAGAAGAAGAAGAAGAAAAAGAGAAAAAAAAAAAAAAGAAAGAGAGCGGAAGAGAAGGAGAAGTGAGAGGGAAGATAGAGGGAGGCTAGCCGGAGGCGGCGGTTCGACGGTCAAAAGGGAGGCGGCGCTGAGCCAGGAGAGGTGGCGGTCGTTGTCAGGGAAAAAGAGAAGAGGGAGAGGAGGAGAGAGGGAAAGGAGAAAGAAAAAGAAAAAGAAAAAGAAAAGCGAGAGATGGAGAAAGGTGATGGGGGGCTAATGGGGGGACAAGCCCCCCACGTGGGGTGGCAGGTGATGGGGGAAAAGAAAGGAAAGAAAAAAAAAAGAAAAGAAAGAAGAGAAAGATTTGAAAAATAAATAATATTTTTAATTTCAGAAAACTTTGACTAATCCAGATAAATCCCTAAAAATTCCGGGAGGTAGAAAACATCATCCTGAGGTATAATATGAAATCGGTTTTCAGAAATTAAATCCTATTTTTAAAATAAAAATATTGGAATCAACCAGTGATACCGACTGACACTAAATCCGATTGAGTTTTGATAAATTAAGAAAAATCTTCAAAAATGTATTAAAGTAGAAAATATGATTTTAAAATAATGTGAAAATAGATTTTAGAAATTCAACTCCATTTTGAAATTAAAAATCCAGGAATCGACCAGCAATACTGGTCGACACCGATTTTGAAGATTTTGTAGAATAATTCGAAAAATTTTTAGAAAATTATGAAAAATTTAAAATATTAGAAAACAACATTTAAAACTAAAATTAGTCAAATCTGACTACTAGAAGACCAAATCTAGCAATACACTAAGATCAGATCCCGGTTTAGATTAGGGCTTACTCTGAGTTCACAATCTGAATCCAATGCAAAACAATCACATAAATAATCATAAAAAAATAAGTACAAAAAATAAATTAAAAAATATGATTAAAAAATTTGAATACGTATTTAAGTATGTATTCTGAAAATGGGGTGTTACAATAGGATTGCGATCATGATCGCATTCCTCTCCTGTTTATTAGCATTGTGTCCATGATCACAGTATTCATAAAAAAAAAAAATCTTATATTTGAGGTTTTATAAGAGCTAAAACTATGATCAAAATCCTAAAAGAGAACTGCGATCATGATCACAGTCCTCACAAAATACTTTATTTTTGAGTTTTTGTGAGGACTGTGATCTGCGATCATGATCGCAATCCTCTTTATTAGGACTGCGATCATGATCGCATTTCTCACAAAATGTCCTATTTCTGAGTCAGTTCTCACAGCGGACTGTTATTGAGTCGTATTTCTCATATCAGCATCGCCATCATCAGCTGAGCCATGTCCACTGATATCGAATGATCCCTAATACTTTTCAGATCTAAATACAAACAAAACTCATCACAAGAACAAGTGAGATTTGCAAAAAGTCAATCCGCGAATAACTCTGCATCGGTCAAAATTGAAGGGAGAGCAACGTTGGGGGTGATAGAGAAAAAAAAAGAGAGAAAAAATATAAAGAAGTGGTGATTAGGAGGAATCAGTTTATACTAATATGGATGAGGTTGTAGCGAACAAAATTATGAAGCTCAGTTTTTTTTCTAATTATGAAGCGAAGCACGTGGCTGTAGCAAAAATTTCAAAAAAAACTCCAATATTTTTAAATTTATATGTACTGTTAACATATATGTCCATTGTTTTCATTCCTATATTAAATTAAAATGAATTTAGTATTACATTATAGACTACATTAACAAATTAAAAGAAGGCTATGTGAACTTTCAGGATCTTACAAGAAACTACTATTAACTTGTTTTATTATGATTAAATATCATAAACTTTTAAGAAATTACGTTCTGTTTCTCATCTGTTAAAAAAATGTTACTTGCGACATGTACGAGACTAAATAATGTCAAAACTATTCTTTTACAAGAAACTATCACGAATTTTTAAATTTTAAAAATAGAAAGTAAAATAAAATAATTATTCTGAGCTATATCTTTTTTTTTGACGGATATTCTGAGCTATATTATAACACAATAACTAATATGACAAAATTATTTATGTTTCAACAATTATTAGCAAAAATTAAATTTTTCTACTTATAAAATTAATGATATAATTGCTATTCAATTAATTGTTAATAATAATAAAAAAAATATGTTTTTAGTACTTTCATACACTTTCGCTCAAATAGAAAAATAGAAAAAAATGAATTTAAAATTAACTCAAACCATCATCAATGATTGATGTTGAACCATGATCATCATCATTCAAATCATCATCTTTCGTAATGATAGAATTCTGAGTTTGAGTTCATTTTGCATCAATACGAAGAGAGAGCAGAAGAAAGTAAGGAATGATGAGGGAAAGAGGAAAATGATGGAAGAGAGGCGGAAGAGTAAAGAAGGAAGAAGAGGGGAGGAGGTGCAGGAGGAGGAATCAAAAGAGAAGGAAGCAAAGGATTTTTGGTTTGTTCTCAAATTGAGTTCCAAAATCTTTCTTTGAGTAATTGGTGGATCAGGTAGAAGCAATGAGACACAAAAATGTCTTTTCAACATTCCATCAAGATGTAATTGACGGATGATAGTTTTCTATAAACTTTGTGATATTTAATTATAATAAACAAATTAATAATAATTTCTTATAAAATTCTGAAAATTCATAATAGGTTTCTATAATTTATCTTGAAAAGAATAACACTCAATGGATTTTATGTAATCGAATGTAAGTGAGATCTAAAAAGTGACGTGTGTTTTCATTTTTCGCTTAGGATTAAGACTAAATTATGTACAAGAAAAATTGGGGTCCACAAAAGCTATTAGAGTGCACGCATGCATTCAAGATTTCTTCGCCAACACGAATCGAAATTGTTTGGATGCTTGGAATTATTGGGAGGTTTTTGTTTCCATGATGATAATTGAGATATCATTACTTGTAAAAGAATATTTGGAAGCATCCTACAAGTTTATTATTCGTTTCTAAGATCCTAATAGGTTTAAATGATGTTCCATCGAGATTCAACTCTTCATTGCGTGGGAGGAGAGCACGCAGACTGCCAAATTTCTCGAGAGCCAAACATTAGCTTCACAGGGGCCTATTGCGCCTTTTGCGTCAGTGGGTGGGCAGGCCCATTGCGCCTTTGCGCCATTGGGGGATCTATACATCGTCGAATATCACCCACACACACTGAGTAAGTTCGGGGCATGACTCTGATACCACTTGAAGAACTCGGGGCTCCATCCTAAAAGACTAACCTTTTAGGTGGAGTTGCCCAAATCCTTATATTCTCAAGATCATCCCCACGTCTAGCCGATGTGGGACTATTTGTTCGATCCAAATCCCAACAAAAATAGTTTACGTCAAACACAAAATGTTGAAACACGGATTAAAAAACTTGATTCTTCGTCAAACATAAAAAAATAAAATGATAAACAAAACCGAGAAGTAAACCCTCGAAATGGAGGGTTAACAAATCCACCTCTTTCGACAGAATAAGAGATAAACTTTCTGTTTGTAAAAGAATTTGTTTATCACTCTCATCTTTTCCAAAAACTCAAATACGCACAAGATTATATCAAACATTTTGATAACGTCTAACTAATTTAAACCTCGCCTTTATCTCTTATTTTAAAACGGGTTATTTAATTTAACCGACCATCTTAATCCTTCTTCTTCATCCCTTTGCCAAATGAAGCCCACAGGGGTAAAGATCAAGTTTTATTAATATTGTTGTTAATTTTACAAGTTTATCCAGTAAGTGTTTTCTCACATGTTTGTATTATATTAAATAAAATAAATTAGAGTGCTGAGATCAAGTCTTAGTGATGATTAGGTGTGACGGCGATTTGTTTGATTTTATATAGTTATTCAGTGGAGCATGATCAAGACTATTGTGTTCGCTTCACAAAGACTCGGTTATTTTCTCCGAAAATAAAGATTTATATAAAAAGTTATTTTTCAGGGAGCTCCCATTTTCTGACAGTGTTGTTGTGCGAAATTGAAGGTGTCTCTTTCAACTATTTGTCCTGTTGCTAATACTCCTTAATTTCCCACGTAGATCGCTTGTTTACCACGCAACCGTTCATTTATATTACATATTAGTTGATTTTTTTTTTTTTTAAATATAAGATGTTGCGTGATAAAAGTGAGATTTAAACATTACCTCTTGTCCACTGTAAATAGGGGTGAGCAGAACTCTGGTTCAACCGAACTAGACCGAATTTTCGAATCGAACCAACTAGCTCGGTTCGACTTCGAATAACAATTCAGTTCGGCCGGTTTCATAAGGAGAAAAAACAGTTCGGATCGGCTGCAGCTCACAATGAACCATAATTATAAATGGTCTTTGTGCTCAGACCGATTGGGTCAAACCGAAGCGAACCGATCGGCTAAAATTCAGTTCTGAACCTAGTTCGGTTCGGATCGGTTTCAAAGCTGTTCGGTTCGATTTTTGTTTTTCAAAAAAATTGCAAAAACTGAACCGATCGAACCGATGCTCACCCCTGACTGTAAAGAAGTTTTTCTATTGTACTAATCAGCGAATTTTGAGTTGACTTTTCTGCTACACATGTATACTTTGGCAATAGTCATGATGTTAATTATAAATATTATAGTAATTCTTAACTAGCCTTCAACATGAGAGCATGCAATTTGAATGGTTACATGCTGACATCATCCAAGCTAAGCTACAGTTTGGTGTGTTAATTAATAAGTAGTGAATTTGTAATTAGATTAGGATGTTACGTCTTATGATTGCATGCATGATGTACAAACGTGTCTGAGATGTAACAACGAGTATTAGATGAGGAAACTCGATCCAGAGCAAATATATAAAAGATATATGCAACACATGACACTGTTTGAATCCATGTCATTTTTAAGGGTTTGACAGATTTGATTGCTACGTGATCTTTTAAACTTCATGGGTTCGTTGTTTTCATTCAAACTGCAATTTAAGTATATTTCATATGTGTTTGGTGAATCATGTCTTTTTAAGGAGAGAACTGAATAAATATATAAAAGGAATTTGGCATGCTGAAGAGTCTAAAGTTCAATATATTTTGCCCATGGAAGTATAGAATCTAGTTGTCCAATAATTTATTTTATTTTTTTTAATTATATATTATACATGTTGGCACTATCCTCCCTCTCGCATGTACTTGCAGCCTGCCCTGAACCTGAGGTGAGATTGTTGTGGATCGAGTGCATATGCTGGGTGAAACTTGTGTTAGGATTGTGCTGGAATACGTTGGGTGAAGGTAGATGAAACTTCGGAGATCAAAGAGCGGACGTACACAAGGAGCTGTGCAGATTATCAGTCGACTAATACTGGGTATAGTCGACTAATCACATGAATTGGTCGAGTAATACATTGTATAATCGATTGGGTTGGCCAACAGAGAGTTGGGGTTCCCGAATCTTGTCAGAATAGTCAACTAGTATTTGGGCCTAGTCAACTAATGTATGGTATTAGTCAACTAATGTCGGGTATGACAGATTTCTTTTCTGGATCTATTTCCAGATTCGAGTTGGATTCGAATTTCCTTTATTCTGAGACGGTGATTGTTCGTATTGATGAACGTTGTTTAAGACTAGGAGAGTTATATGATTTATAAATAACCCCTGTTGCCTTCAATGTATTCCAATAAATTTGTAATTTCTAAGGGTGTAATTTATCTAGGTGAGAGATTTGTGAGAGAAACTTAGCCACAAGGGTTCATTGTTCCTGGCGGCCATCAACGTCTTGTAATATACTCACCGTGAATTTAAGTAATTCTTATTGTACTCCCCCAAAATTTAATAATGTTTTGCCCCCTTCTCCCATGGATGTACACACGATCTATTTTATCGTGGAACCACGCTATATTTTGTGTTGGCTTTCTATCTACTTTGAAATATCTTCTTCTCTTCTTCTCATTGTCCTAATAAATCATGTGGTTTGTTTCTGCTGCACCGCTCCAGTCGATCCGGTCGTGAGGGCGTCCCTAAATTCACAACAATTGGTATTAGAGTAAGGACAACTTGAAGATATCTGCGATCAAGTTCGATATTCAAAAGTTCGATGGTATCATCAATTTCAACAGTGGCAGCTTAGGATGAACGCCATCCTTACCCAGAGCGAGTTGAAAAAAGCACTACTCAAGAGGGAGAAAAAACTTCAAGACATGAAGGAAGAAACTTGACAGAAGTTGGATGAGAAAGCCTTGACAATTATTCAGCTTTACTTAGCGGACGAAGTGTTGAATGACTTTTCTACGGAGAAAACAACATCCTCATTGTGGGAGCGACTTCAGTACCACTATCTAAAGAAGTCGTTAGCGAATCAGTTGATTCTGAAGCATCGTCTCTTTCTTCTCCGTATGTATAAAGGTACACCTATCAAGTCTCATATTGTAGAATTTTTCTCTATTATCAATGATCTAGATAAGATAGAGGTTAAGATAGAAGATGAGGATCAAGCACTTTTATTACTATGTTCTTTAAATATTAGAGCTTTAGGGAAGCTATCATCTATGGAGGCAAGATAACAATCAAGGTCAATGAGGTCACTAAGCATCTGCTCAATAAGGACAAAATTGACACACAGTTGACGAGTGAGTCTCATCATGATGATTCCAGGCAAGTATACACCTTTGCCCGTCCCAAAGGATATTTGGAAAGACTTGAGTGTTGATTTTGTGTTAGGACTTCCTTGTACACAAAAGGGAGTAGATTCTATCTTCATGATAGTTGACTGATTCTCTAAGATGGTACACTTATTTCTTACCGAAAGACATTCAATGTACTACATGTGGCCAAGTTATTTTTCAAGAAATAGTGAGACTGCATGACGTGCCGAGTTTCATTGTTTCAGATCGAGATAACAAGTTGTTAGCAACATTTTGGACTACCGTATGGAGAAAGTTTGACATATCTTTAAAGTACAGTAGCATAACACACCCAAACTGATGGCCAAACAGAAGTTGTTAACCACACCTAGATAACTTATTGAGGAGCATATGTGAAGACTGACCAAGAGTATGGGATCAAGCTCTGCCTCAAGCGGAGTTTGCTTACAACAGTACAACCCACAGTTCAATGGGTATGTCACCCTTTTATATTGTCAATCGGAAGGTATCTCATCATCTTTTAGACTTAGCCAAATTGTCTATTGGCGAGAAGTTTAGTAATGCAGTTAGTGTCTGGATGAGTAAGTCATAGATGTTCAAAAAGAAGTTCGAATAAGGTTGGAGAAATTCAATGCAAGATATAAAGTCACTACTAATAAAACAGGAGAGAAATGGTCTTCGAAGAAGGAGACATGGTGATGGATTTAAGAAAAGAAGAAATTCATGCGGAAATGTACAACAAGTTAAAGTTAAAGAATTATAGTCTGTTCTAAATCGTTAAGAAGATCAATGATAATGCCTATGTTGCAGATCTTCTAAGCGATATGGTGGTGTCAAAGATATTTAACGTAGCAGATCTCTATGATTATCATCCACGTGAGCAGCTGTATCTAGATGTAACTCGAGGATGAGTTCTTTTGAAGAAAGGGACTGAAATATGAGATCAAGGAAGAAGGAAACCATCAGGTAACCTATCGACAGCACCTCTGGTCTATCAACAGGTAACTTTACTGTCGACAGCACCCTCAAAAGGCCTATCGACAAGCTTTTATAGTAAGTAGTGAATTATAAACCTGTCGATAATTGAAGGAAGCTATTGACATGCCTATAACATATCAGTGTTTCCAAATGGAATGAGCAACAACATCAAATTTGTGGCATGCTCATGGGAACAATAAGTACTTATGCTCGTATGGTCAGTTTATCTTACTCGTCAATTTAATTCTTATATTTAAAAATTACATGTATAATGTGACATAAAGAATTTATAAATGATGATACGCTTATAGGATGAAAAGTTTCATTTGAGATTAAGGATGTGAAATGGTGAGGCAAGTTCGGAAGGTAGGCTATGTAGCCAAACCCCAACATGCAACCATCTTTATGATCAAATTATAACATTATATTTTTTAGCATATCAGTTTACAAAGATAAGGTATTAGTTCTATATATGCTAGAACATTCATTATCATTCTTTACCGATAATGACATTAAGAACGAAAACTAAATTACACATGTGGTTCCGATGATATTACAAATGTTAATGCTTTAATGTATTTGATAATGCAATTGTTACAAACTATGTATATTGTTTCATTCTGCAATGATAATGATAATGTTATCTCATGGTCAAATGTTGTATGTGTCCCAAATTAAGGGAGAAGTTTCTCATAAGATGGGCAGTAATGCTTGCATCAAAATATGAAACATATGAAAAGGCTTTAAGCCATATATATGACCCTGGACCTTATAAAGTCCATTTTGATAAAGGGTCTATCTAGGAAATAATCCAAGAATCATTGAGGGGGATGGGGTTAAGCCTATAGTAGAGATCACCGACAGCGAAAACCCAACCTTCTTGATTGCTGGCTGGTCCCATGAAAGAGATTCAATGTGGTAGAAACAAGCTAGACTGGTGATTCTCATGTGGAGCACTGACCTTGGAGATTACACTCCTACTTGTAGCATTAAATGCATTTATGATTTGCATTATTATAGCTACTACCATATTCCTATGATGACAGTACTCCTATTGTGATCGGTTAGGTTGGGCTTATGCTCTTAATAAGTCCAACGCATGTAGTATGGGAGGTATCACTCTGATCACAAATACTTTTGAGGACTTACCTACGTGAGAGGAACCGTGAAGGTCGCGGTTGGGGGGGCAGGGCTGACCCCTAGAAACTCTCATGAGTCGGTATGTGAGCATGGCCATAACGCTCCACCACGCGACCTAATATTGTAAGCATTCTATGTGTGCTTTTGTCAATTCTTGATAAAGGGGTCTAATTCAAGGCCTAGTCCATTATGTCCCTCAAGATGCGACAAAATGTCATTAAGTGTAAGTTCAAAGCCGAAAGCTACCTGCACCGATTGCATAGGATAACATGCCCAGATATTCTTAGATCTCTTGTATTTTATTTGAAATTTTAATCTTTGGGGGACTGTTGGATATTTTATTAAAATATAAAAAAGATTAAAATTCTTAAATAAACTACTTGACTTGGTCTCCAACCACTACTCCACTAATGGGGCTATTGTCATAGAAAGTGGGGTTAGTTAGGGGCTAAGTTTCACTATATATATATACATCAACATCATGATAGTAAATGTAAGAGAATTAAAAAATGAAAAAAAAGGATTCCTCTCTCTCTTTCCTCTTTCTCATATCAAATTTCACGTTTCTCCTTCAATCTGGGCATTGCTTACAGTTCGAGGTCACCTCCCTTCGTGGTCGTGCACGCAAGGGACACCAGCATATAGGGGTAGTATCACTAAGGGGCATATCTGTCTTGACTGACCGCACGAGGTCGGCGATATGCGTTTTAGCGCAGTGATCACACGCCTTCCCCGAGACTGGTAACATTGTTCATATATTTATTTTATCAAATTATTTATTATTTTAATTTTGGATGCAAAAAATCCCAACAGTTCATTTATATTACATATTAGTTGATTTTTTTTTTTTAAATATAAGCTGTTGCATGATAAAAGTGAGATTTAAACATTACCTCTTGTCCACTGTAAATAGGGGTGAGCAGAACTTCGGTTCAACCGAACCGGACCGAATTTTCGAATCGAACCAACTAGCTCGGTTCGGCTTCGAATAACAATTCAGTTCGGCCGGTATCATAAGGAGAAAAAACAGTTCGGTTCGGTTGCGGCTCACAATGAACCATAATTATAAATGGTCTTTGTGCTCAGATCGATTGGGTCAAACCAAAGCGAACCGATCGGCTAAAATTCAGTTTTGGACCTAGTTCGGTTCGGTTCGGTTTCAAAGCTGTTCGATTCGATTTTTGTTTTTCAAAAAAATTGCAAAAATCGAACCGATCGAACCGATGCTCACCCCTGACTGTAAAGAAGTTTTTCTATTGTACTAATCAGCGAATTTTGAGTTGACTTTTCTGCTACACTTGTATACTTTGGCAATAGTCAGGATGTTAATTATAAATATTATTGTAATTCTTAACTAGCCTTCAACATGAGAGCATGCAATTTGAATGGTTACATGCTGACATCATCCAAGCTAAGCTACAGTTTGGTGTGTTAATTAATAAGTAGTGAATTTGTAATTAGATTCGGATGTTACGTCTTAATCATTGCATGCATGATATATTAACGTGTCTGAGATGTAACAAATATATAAAAGATATATGCAGCACATGACACTGTTTGAATCCATGTCATTTAAGAGTTTGACAAATCAGATTGCTACGTGATCTTTTAAACTTCATGGGTTCGTTGTTTTCATTCAAACTGCAATTTAAGTACATTTCATATGTGTCTGGTGAATCATGTCTTTTTAAGAAGAGAAGAACTGAGGACTGTTCGGCCGGTTGAATCCATTTTGGAAAAGAATAGATATATAAAAGGAATTTGGCAAGCTGAAAAGTACAAGTTCAATATATTTTGCCCATGACAGTTTTTTATTTTTTTTAATTATACAGTATACATGTTAGCACTATCCTCCCTCTCGCATGTAGTTGCAGCCTGCCCTGAACGTGAGGTGAGATTGTTGTGGATCAAGTGCATATGCTGGGTGAAACTTGCGTTAGGATTTGTGACTGGTATACGTTGTGAAGGTAAACGAAACTTCGGAGATCAAAGAACGGACGTGCACAAGGAGTTGTGCACATTACCAGTCGACTAATGGTGGGTATAGTCGACTAATAACATGAATTAGTCGACTAGTACATTGTATAGTCGATTAGGTTGGCCAACAGAGAGTTGGGGTTCTCAAATCTTGTCAGAGTAGTCAACTAGTTATTGGGCCTAGTCGACTAATATATGGTATTAGTCGACTAATGTCGAGTATGAAAAATTTCTTTTTTGGATTTATTTCTAGATTCGAGTTGGATTCGGGTGTTCTTTATTCTGAGGTGGTGATTGTTCGTATTGATGAACGTTGTTTAAGACTAGGAGAGTTATATGGTTTATAAGTAACCCCTATAGCCTTCAATGTATTCCAATGAATTTGTAATTCCTAAGGGTGTAATTCATCTAGGTGAGAGATTCGTGAGAGAAACTTAGCCACAAAGGTTCACTGTTCCTGACGGCCATTAAGAGCCTGTAATCTTCTCACCGTGAATTTAAGTAATTCTTATTATACTCCCCCAAAGTTCAATAATGTTTTGTCCCTTCTCTCATGGACGTACACACGATCTATTTGATCGGTGGAACCACGCTATATTTGTTGGCCCAATGGCCTTCCACTCTAGTTTTGATGATGATCAACACTCATGTAGTTATGTTTACTAATATTCTTGTGTTTCTAAGTTTCAGATCATTAACAGGATATTAGTTGGTGATTAGCTTCAACAAGATGTTTAGAAGCTTATCATGATGATTCCGGTGCCAAAGCTTAAAGATCATACCTTTGCACTTGGAGAATCACGGAGTTTTGGAGCAAGTCTACTTGAAGATGAAGATCATCAAGAAGACTTAGGTATCTAGTTTAGATTATGAGTTTTAGATCCATGTGTAAAGCTTAGTTTAGTTGATATGCTCAAGTGCACAAAACACACACGTTTTATGATTTGGTATTTGGTTTTCATGAATAATAGATCAAAACAAGTTTACATATGTTATATGTATAGTAGATGTTTTCTATTTATACATACATGCTTTAACTTGGTAAACAAACTTATTTTGACTATCCTATTCATGTTTGGAAAAATCAAGTTTGACAAAAATACAGGATTTGTTTTTGATAAAATTTGCAAGACACAAAAATGAATTGATATGTTGATATATTGTCTTGAAATTTTTATCACAGGTTTATGTTTCAATATAAAATGACAAAACAATTTTTATGGAATTTTCAGAAAAGATAAAAGATTTTTATAAAATATTTTTTCCAAAAATTCTGACCTTGATTTGTGTTGACAGGCTGGTCGGTCGACCGTGTCGGTCGACCGCACCAAGGGGCCGGTCGACCGACCCGGTCGACCGACGTGCACAGACGTGCACGTCTGTTAGGCACAGATCCGGTCGACCGGGTCGGTCGACCGATGTGAGAGTTCTGCTCTCTGGAAGTTTTCGGTCGACCGGGCCGGTCGACCGATAGTGCCCAACGGTCATATTTCTGACCGTTGGCGGTCGACCGGGCCGGTCGACCGGTGGCTGTCAGAACTGCCACATCAGCCTAACGGCTAGTTTTCTGTTTTGGCCTATATAAACCCCATTCCTTTGGGATTTTGGCTAAGGTTTTCAAGAGGAAAAATTCTGGTTTTCAGTAGAGTTTAAAAGAGTTTTAAAAAGAGTTTTTGTGCTTTAAACTTCTAATCTTTATTGTTTTGGGTTTTTGGAAAAATCAAAGAAATAGGAATTTGGGATATTTGTATTGGTTTTCATTCTCCATCTTTTACAAGAATTTCCCAAGTGTTTTCTTTGTTGCTTGTTTTCCAAAAAACACCTAGTTTCCACACTTGAGCTATCTTCTATCCTAAACTATTAGGATCTTTGTTTTGTGGAAAAGTAAAAGAGAAAAGAAAAGAGAAAGAAACGAGAGTTTGTGGTTTTTGGACCACTTGTTGTAAACCCTCCTTCATTTGTGAATCCCTCTTCGGTAGAGGTGATCGGAGTGGTATTGTGATTGGTTTGTGAGCCTCTTAGGTAGAGGTGGTTGTTGTATTTGGCTACGGGCCGTATCCCTCTTCGGTAGAGGTGGATTGTGGTTGTATAGCCTCGGTGGCTTTGTAAGGTTGAGAGAGGAGTTTGGTACTCCTATAGTGGATTGGGAAATCCTACACGGTGGTGTAGGCGGGGATGTAGAGCTAGGGGCTCGAACCTCGAAACACATCTTGGTCTTTGCGTTTGATCCAATTTCTCTCAACTCTACTCTTTTTACATTTGTGCAAGCATCATCCATTCATATCATCATATATACTTGTTTGTGTTTTGAGCATTGTTTCATATTGCCTTGCATATATTTCTATTGCAATTCATCTATACTTGCTTGGCTTAATTGTGTGCATTGTATTGCTATATCCTTGATTGCTTGGATTGCTTGTGTGTGTGTTTCATCATAGCATTTTATTCTTTACTTGTTCGATCATATCTCATACAACACGGTTGCATTGCGCACCTCTAACCCATTCAAGGGGAATTGGGAGGAAGGAGTTCAGAACCTCGAAAGGGGTATTCGGCTCTTAGTCGTGTTTTGAGAGATCGTTGCATCACTCATATTCACTTAAGTTTAAAAAGATCATTAGATTAGCATTTACACCTATTCACCCCCCTCTAGGTGTATTTCAATTGGTATCAGAGCTAGTGCTCCTGATATTAGGCTTAACATCCTAGGAGTGATCCATTTGCTTGCTAATCTCTTTTGCATTTGCTTGTTTGCACACATTTAGTTTATACCATGGACTTCATGACCCCACCTAGCTTTGACCCTTCCAACATTCATGTTTGGAAGATTAGAATGACCTTTTATTTACAAACCCTAGGTCATAAAGTTTACCTTGCCATCACCAAGGAATCCTTCCTTAGTGATAGCAATCATATAGGGGCAAATGCACAAGCCCTTGAGGCCATTAGAAGCACATTACCTAAAGATTATCTTATGCGTGTCTCTAATCTTGATTCCGCTTTTACAGTGTGGAACAAGTTATCAACAACCACCAACACCACCTCCGAGCTTCAAGCACAAATCCGACAAGAAGAGGAATCTAGTGGAGAGTCCGAATCTCAATGCTACATGGTCCAAGGGAATGACTCCTTGAGGTACAATCGGAAACCCACTTAGATAGTGATGATGCTAGTTCTTCATGTGATGATATTGTTGATCCCCATGCCTTAAATGAAGAACTATCTATTGTTTGTGAAAAATTAATAGAAAAATATAAGATTTTGAAAAAGAAAAGTCTAAAAATTGAAAAAGAAAATATTTGTTTGCATTCTAGACTTGACATTGTTTTGCAAGAGAAAGAGGAGGTTTCTAATGAAAGGGACTCATTGAAATCTCAACTTGATCTTGCACTTAAAGAAAATAACTTTTTGAAAAATAAAAATGATTGCCATGTTCTTTTGAAGAAAAATGAAACGTTAACTTCAAAAGTTGAATGTGTTTAAAAGAAAATGATTCTTTGAAAAGAGAATTGAGTTCATTTCGAAAGAATTAGAAATTTGTTTGAATAAGAATAATTCTTTGAAAAATGATATGTCTTCTCATGTTTGCCATGCTAGGGTAGTATCACACACTTCACCTATTGCATGCCACACCTCTTCTTCTATCAACAATGATATATCCATGCTTAAGAAGAAGGTAGATTGTTTGGGCTCCACTATGAGCCAATGTGCCATGAACCATACACGGTTGGAAACTTTGCTTCGAAAGAAACAAGTTCCATCTTTTATGCATGCACACCCTCCACGGCATACACATGCTCCTCACGGACACCATCACACGTATGCTCATGTGTACACTTGTACACATTGTGGTCGAAAAGGCCATCTAGCTAAATTTTGCTTTGATAGACTACATACTACAAATTTAGCTAAGAAATATGTTTGGGTTAGAAATGAGACTAACCCCCATGGACCCAAAAGACAATGGGTACCAAAGACCACACCTCCAATTTTGATGTAGGTGAGGGCTCTCACATGACGTGAGAGTGTTGACACCTTGGAGTGGATGCGTTCCGGACTTAAAGGAAATTATATGGATGCATCACTTTCAAGGGAAGAGTTGGTGGGAGGACCACCTTATTTTGGAGAATTAGAGAAGTGCCCTCATCGGTTTTGGTATAAATCTCTAACTCTCATATTTTTTTGTTTACATGCTTTTATGATTCATTATTTATAGCATGTCTCATTTGTTTAAACATATTTTTGATGTCTTTGGATTAGTGTGTAAATTCCATGATTATTAGATCCATGACATACATGTATAGTATTTGAGACACATATGCTCACTTGAATTCATATTTAGTGTTCTCACCGTTTGTTTAGCTATAATGTACATCATGAATCTAATACATGTGAATTTACATAGTAATCATGTTTTAGTTTTATCATGATGACTTTTGTATTTGTTTTGATACTTCATGTCTTGAATATGTGTTTAGATGTTAGTTTTCATTAAGACTAGTTATATATTTGTACATAGAGTGGGCTACAAATAAATCTATATATGTTGAGAGATTGAATGCTTATTTGAACCCATTAGATGTGCTAGTATAGTCTAGTTTTGATGATTCATACATGTTAAACTTGTATTCCCTTTTTGAATTTGTTTTGATAAATATGTGTTTCATTTCATGTATATGTTTATTTTGCCAAAACATTAAGATATACATGTATAGCCCTTGAGTCATTTGCCTTCAACGCAAAATCTATTTATGGACTCAATTGTGTTTAGGGATATGTATGTATACTTAGTGTAGTGACAATTCATACATATACCATGAAATAAATTTGATTGTTTAATGAAAATTTGATTTTTCATGTTTGATGTATTTATGTTTAACTTCATGTATATGTCTATCTAGTACAAACTAATCTTATACATATACATCCTTTTTGAGCCACGTGCTTTCATGCATCTACTCTTAGTGGACTCGTTGAGTTTTGGATATGTATGTATATGTTAGCTTGCATTAGACATACATATGCCTTGAAGATTAAATAAGTAGTTTTATATGATTTTTCATGTTTTTTTGATAGAATTATGTTTTAAGGAATAATTGAGCTTAATGAAATATTTTTCATGATTTTGATCTTCACATATTATTTGTACACTCATATCTATTGCTCATGTTTTGTTTCTCATGAGTTATGCTTTATTGATTAGAGTGATGATTATCATGTGATTTTCATGCTTTATGAAAAATAACTTTGTTTTATTCCTTACTTGATGGACTTCGTACTAGTTAACAAGTTTTCCATTTAACTAGTTGCGGTGTTCTTCATTTTGGTAGAGATTTTCAAACAAACCATATTTTCAATCTATTTTTGAAAACCCCTACCATCTAAGGGCGGTAGGATGGGAGATCATGTTCATGTATGCCCTAAATTGAAAATCTTTAAAACTTGAATTATGATTGGGTGGTAGATGATATGAGATATACACATGCTTTTATTGTTATGTCAATTGGTATCATTGAACTTTTTCAATTGGTATCATTTTGACCTTTTTGTATACTCATATGTTTATTGTGTATGTATGTTTTCATTTGGTATCATCTATTGGTGATTGATACTCATTCCATTTCATACACATATACTTGTTTTATTTGTGCCTACTATATCCTATATCTTAGAGCACAAATAGTGTTTATGCTAGTGCTTGAGTTTCAATTTGTTTCAATTGACTACTTTTAAATTGGTATCAAGACTATGCATGATTTTAGTTTGTATTTCATAAAGGGGGAGAAAATTTGATTTTGTATTTTAATTGGTATTTGTACTCCCACTCTTTATGATTAAAAGTTGTTATTTTAATTATATGATATCAACATCAAATTTGGTTAAATATATTTAAAATGAATAATTCTTACAATTGGTATCAATGTTCTATGTAAAATCTTTTAAATTGGTAAAATTTTTACAATTGGTATCATATTTGAGAAATTCAAATTTGGTATGTTTAATTACAATTGGTATCAAAAAAAAAAATTTGTTTTAAAGAAAATATTCAAAGTTTTGATTTGTATTTCCTATATGCAAGGAGAGCTTAACATCTCTCTTACATATAGATTCATGTTGAGTATATTATAAATTGAGGAGATTGACAACTCTTCTTTATATGATATACGTGTGTAGGGGAGCTTCACATCTCCTCTTATGCATTACATAATATGTGTTATGTGAATTGGAGCTTGTCATCCCTTCTTCATGTAATGCATATGTGTAGGGAAGCTAACTTAGCGTCTTCCTCTTCATGAATGTATATAGCATATAACATATATTGATTCTTGTTTATTGGTATCAAGATGCTTCATTGACATATTTTTTAATTGATATCATGTTTGTAGTCACCCCTTATTGATTTTGTTTTTTGTTTTAAACAAAAAGGGGGAGAACATTGTTTGTATTATTTTGATTGACAAAAAGGGGAAGAAAGATTTTTACCCCTCGTTTTATCTATGGTTTTGATTACCCTTTGTTGATGATTGACAAAAAGGGGGAGAAGAATTTGAGTTTTGTTTCTATATATGCATGATTGTTTTTGCATATACCAAGTTCATGCATAGGGATAGATAATAAGATATGATGATGCATGCTTTTGTTTAGTATCATGTGCTTTCATTGCATATCTATTATGTTTATTGTGATGCATGAGTTAAGGGGGAGCCTTCTTTGAAGCTTAACTTTAATCCATGCATATATAACTCCATGAGTTTTGTCATCATCAAAAAGGGGGAGATTGTTGGCCCAATGGCCTTCCACTCTAGTTTTGATGATGATCAACACTCATGTAGTTATGTTTACTAATATTCTTGTGTTTCTAAGTTTCAGATCATTAACAGGATATTAGTTGGTGATTAGCTTCAACAAGATGTTTAGAAGCTTATCATGATGATTCCGGTGCCAAAGCTTAAAGATCATACCTTTGCACTTGGAGAATCACGGAGTTTGGAGCAAGTCTACTTGAAGATGAAGATCATCAAGAAGACTTAGTATCTAGTTTAGATTATGAGTTTTAGATCCATGTGTAAAGCTTAGTTTAGTTGATATGCTCAAGTGCACAAACACACACGTTTTATGATTTGGTATTTGGTTTTCATGAATAATAGATCAAAACAAGTTTACATATTTATATGTATAGTAGATGTTTTCTATTTATACATACATGCTTTAACTTGGTAAACAAACTTATTTTGACTATCCTATTCATGTTTTGGAAAAATCAAGTTTGACAAAAATACAGGATTTGTTTTTGATAAAATTTGCAAGACACAAAAATGAATTGATATGTTGATATATTGTCTTGAAATTTTATCACAGGTTTATGTTTCAATATAAAATGACAAAACAATTTTTATGGAATTTTCAGAAAAGATAAAAGATTTTTATAAAATATTTTTTCCAAAAATTCTGACCTTGATTTGTGCTGACAGGCTGGTCGGTCGACCGTGTCGGTCGACCGCACCAGGGGCCGGTCGACCGACCCGGTCGACCGACGTGCACAGACGTGCACGTCTGTTAGGCACAGATCCGGTCGACCGGGTCGGTCGACCGATGTGAGAGTTCTGCTCTCTGGAAGTTTTCGGTCGACCGGGCCGGTCGACCGATAGTGCCCAACGGTCATATTTCTGACCGTTGGCGGTCGACCGGGCCGGTCGACCGGTGGCTGTCAGAACTGCCACATCAGCCTAACGGCTAGTTTTCTGTTTTGGCCTATATAAACCCCATTCCTTTGGGATTTTGGCTAAGGTTTTCAAGAGGAAAAATTCTGGTTTTCAGTAGAGTTTAAAAGAGTTTTAAAAAGAGTTTTTGTGCTTTAAACTTCTAATCTTTATTGTTTTGGGTTTTTGGAAAAATCAAAGAAATAGGAATTTGGGATATTTGTATTGGTTTTCATTCTCCATCTTTTACAAGAATTTCTCAAGTGTTTTCTTTGTTGCTTGTTTTCCAAAAACACCTAGTTTCCACACTTGAGCTATCTTCTATCCTAAACTATTAGGATCTTTGTTTTGTGGAAAAGTAAAAGAGAAAGAAAAGAGAAAGAAACGAGAGTTTGTGGTTTTTGGACCACTTGTTGTAAACCCTCCTTCATTTGTGAATCCCTCTTCGGTAGAGGTGATCGGAGTGGTATTGTGATTGGTTTGTGAGCCTCTTAGGTAGAGGTGGTTGTTGTATTTGGCTACGGCCGTATCCCTCTTCGGTAGAGGTGGATTGTGGTTGTATAGCCTCGGTGGCTTTGTAAGGTTGAGAGAGGAGTTTGGTACTCCTATAGTGGATTGGGAAATCCTACACGGTGGTGTAGGCGGGGATGTAGAGCTAGGGGCTCGAACCTCGAAACACATCTTGGTCTTTGCGTTTGATCCAATTTCTCTCAACTCTACTCTTTTTACATTTGTGCAAGCATCATCCATTCATATCATCATATATACTTGTTTGTGTTTTGAGCATTGTTTCATATTGCCTTGCATATATTTCTATTGCAATTCATCTATACTTGCTTGGCTTAATTGTGTGCATTGTATTGCTATATCCTTGATTGCTTGGATTGCTTGTGTGTGTGTTTCATCATAGCATTTTATTCTTTACTTGTTCGATCATATCTCATACAACACGGTTGCATTGCGCACCTCTAACCCATTCAAGGGGATTGGGAGGAAGGAGTTCAGAACCTCGAAAGGGGTATTCGGCTCTTAGTCGTGTTTTGAGAGATCGTTGCATCACTCATATTCACTTAAGTTTAAAAAGATCATTAGATTAGCATTTACACCTATTCACCCCCCTCTAGGTGTATTTCAATATTGTGTGTTACCTTTCTATCTGTTGGAAATATGAAGAATAAATGTGAATCTTTGAGTTGAATTACGGTGAGATCCGTTGATAGAATCAATTGGATAATGGTTGGAGTGTGTTCTCCTTCCATTGGGGATGAACGTGGTATATTCACATGTTCAATTCCGACTTCGAATGAATGAGATATTCAAGTCTAAAGTTTGCCTAATTCAAAGTCAAAAGGAGACTAAAGGTAGCTAAAAACATTTAGTCCCACATGACCATGGGATGAAAGTTTGAAGTGTTTAAATAGAGAAAAATGAGAACAAAGGGTGTGCCCTTTGGGTACTTGGAGTTTTCGCGCGCGATTAAGGGACAAAACAGTCGGGCGGTTGCTGTCTGAAACGATCCGTTGCAACGGCTCAGACCATTTTACCCCTCCCGGAGCGCTATAAATAGCGCTCCATTTCTCTCAATCAAAACACACAGAAAACAATAACAATCAATCTTCTGCATTCTGAAGTGAGATTTCTGCACTTAATTTCGAAGTGACTTCCAACAAGAAGTGAGAATTCTGCAACTCGGATTCCGAAGCGACTTCCAAGAGATTCTGAAAAATCAGAAGGCTCAGAAAATTCAACAGATTCTTTAATAGAATTGTTGTCTAAATCTGTGACTTTCAAAGAAGAATATTCTTCTACCTTCCTCCTTTCTCTACAGTGGGTGCTCCTCCAAAGTAAAGATAAATATTCTCCCTGAAGTGGGTGCTCCTCCAAAGTAAAGACAAATATTCTCCCTGAAATTTGTCTTGGTCTTGCTGCTTTGATAATCCTGTCTCTACAGTGGGTGCTCCTCCAAAGTAAAGATAAATATTCTCCCTGAAGTGGGTGCTCCTCCAAAGTAAAGACAAATATTCTCCTTGAAATTTGTCTTGGTCCTGCTGCTTTGATAATCCTGTGAAGGTACTGGTTAACTATGGTGATTTGGTAGTACTATCCAAATACCGTCTCCAAAGTAAACACAAATATTCTCCCTGAAATTTGTCTTGGTCCTACTGCTTTGATAATCCTGTGAAGGTACTGGTTAACTATGGTGATTTGGTAGTACTATCTAAATACCGTGAAGGAGTGTTGTATCTTGAGAGACCAGCGTCCAGTAACCCGTTAGCACCATTGCGGGGGGCGTAATTGTCTTAACGAAATTCGCTATAAGCGTACCTCACTCCAAGTACTGTATAAGTAAATTAATTTCTTTATACAGGGGTTATACTGATATTCAGTATATTGAGACTGACTTATACCAATCTAATTGGTGTTTAACCAAGGAAGGTAATTTAAAGGTGGTTCTTTAATTAAGGAATGTTCTATTGAATGGAAAACCTCCCACCTGATATTCACCGAGGCTAATTAGATCGGTGATATTTCAGTGATATTGATTAGTTGTCAGATTGATCCTAGAAACTAACAATCTTAAGACAATTAAATTACAATTAAATTGAAGTTTCTTACTTCTGTTCTGCTTGAACTTGCAGAAAATGTCTGAGACTAATCAAGACAGCTCAAGTAAGGCACCAATATGCAGATCCAAACTTTGATGCCTGCTCCACTTCCTAACCTGAAGCCAGAGAAGCCAGAAAAATTTGATGTCATAGAATTCAAGAGGTGGCAACAGAAGATGCTCTTCTACTTGAGCACTCTGCATCTGGCCAAATTCCTGCAAGAGGATCCACCAGAACTCAGAACTGATCGGGACTCAATCCTTGCAGTCGATGCATGGACTCAAGGTGACTTCCTTTTCCAAAACTATATTTTAAATGGACTAGATGACTCTCTTTACAATGTCTATAGTCCAATCACAATGGCAAAGAAGTTATGGGCCAGCCTTGATAAGAAGTACAAGACTGAGGATGCTGATACCAAGAAGTTCGTCGTAGGACGATTTCTGGAGTACAAAATGGTGGACAACAAGACTGTGATCAGTCAGGTGCAAGAGTTCCAACTTATCTTGCATGAGATAGAGGCCGAAGGTATGAATCTACCTGAAACCTTTCAGGTTACTATTATTGTAGAGAAACTCCCACCTGCATAGAGAGATTTTAAGAACTACCTGAAGCACAAGCGCAAGGAGCTGAAATTGGAAGATCTCATTGTGAGGTTTCGAATTGAGGAGGACAACCAAAAGTCCGAGAAAAGGAGCAGTAACTCCTATGAAGCCAAGGCCAATGTGATCGAAGACTCAAAGGGGAAAGCGTCTACTTCCAAAGGCTTAAAACAGAAGAAGACTGCCCAAGGGTACAAAGGTAAGGTCCAAGAAGGCAAGAACATGCGCTTTAAAGGAACTTGCTATTGGCTCAAAAGCCCTTCACTCTAGTTTTGATGATGATTAACTCATGTAGTTATAGTACTATTGATCTTGTGTTTAATTAGTTTTAGATTTGTAATCAAGATCTTAGTAAGTGTTTAGCTTCAACAAAGGATTTCAAGTCGAGTTTTGGAGCTAGCACGTGTTGATTCAAGAGCTTGTGCATCAAGACCACATCAAGTACTCAAGATGAGTCTAGCTCATTGGATCAAGATTTGGACCAAGTCAAGAAGGAGAAGAAGATTTTCAACAGAAGACTTGTGTCTAGGTTTGTTTTTGTTAAGATTTTGTTTTAGATAAAATGTAAAGGATAGATTAGTTGGTGGATTGCTCAAGTATCATATACACTCACACACAAAATTTATATGTGTTTTCATAAAAGAGTTTTCCTTTTGGAAAATACCGATTTGATTTTTGGAATTCAAACTATACATGTGTTTTACCAAAACAATTTTAGTGCTTAATGTCAAAAACATAGATATTTCATCATATATGTGTAGTGGATCATATCCATACACACTAAGCTTTAAAAGCGTTTAAAGTATCTTGTTTTTATATTTGGAGAAGTTTTGAAAAAAATCAATTTGGAAAAATACTGATTTTGTTTTAAGCCAAAATTTCCATAACACAAAAATAGTTCAAAATGTTTGTAACATGTTTTGATTTTTACTCAAACATGTTTGTATATCAAAGTATAATACTGAACTTATTTTTATAGATTTTTAGAGAATTTAAGAGATTTTATTGAAGTCAAAAAGTCAAGTTTTTAATCCCCATAATTACCTGGACTGGCTTCTGTCGGTCGACCGGACGGTCGACCGCTCCGGTCGACCGATGTGCACAGACGTGCACAGGTTGGGCCGGTCGACCGCACGGTCGACCTCCAGAGAGCTTCTGCTCTCTGAAAATGGCTAGGTCGACCGGGCGATCGACAATTAGGCCATTGCCCAGTTGGCGGTCGACCGACCTTCCCAATGGTTGGAAATCCGACTGTTGGCGGTCGACCGGGCGGTCGACCGTCCGCAGACAGAGCTGCTGAGTTAGCTTCCAACGGGCAGATTTTTGGAGCCTATAAAATGGGGATCCCTTGAACTATTTTACACAAGATTTCAGGAGAGTTTTTGGGATAGTTTTTCCTAACTATATCAGTGGTTATATCTACATGTTTTAGAGCTATATTTCCAAATCAAAAGAGAGTTTATCAAGAGGCTTTTCAAAGTGAATTTCTTGAGTTTTTCACCACAATCAATCCTTATTTTTCTCACACATACTTGAGCTTTCCATTGCTAAATCCATCCTATAGGAGAGTGGTTGTGAGATTGTTTTTAGGTGATCAAAGTGTTGTGATCACCAAAGCCTTCATCTTTGTAATTGAGGAGGCGGACTTGCGGGTTCGCGTTGTTTCGAGTTCTAGTGAAAGCTCGGTGTAGAGGTGCGGCCTCGACAAGCTTGCGTGCTTGCGTGTGTTTGTTCTTACGGGAACAAGAGAGGGACTAGAGAGTCCAAAGGAGTTCTTGTGTGAACTCGCTTGTAGGTGTTGCGGCACCGAGTGATCCGGTGGGATCGATTTTTAGTGAAAATCCTTCATAGTGTTGAAGGCGGGGACGTAGAGCAAGAGTGCTCGAACCTCAAAACAAATCTCCCGTATTTGCGATTGCTCTCTCTATCTCTCACTTGTCTTTATATCTTGCATGCTTATATTGCTTTCATTTTTATATGCTTGATATATATTTGTGCTTAAATTGATATATACTTGGGGATTGTTTGCTCACACTTGTATTCAACCAAGAGAGTCAAAGCGGCACCTCAACTCTTATCTAGAGGAATGTTGAGAAGATAGTCCAGAGCCCTTCACGGGGAATTCGGCTACACTCTTAGGTTATACTTGGTGTGTTGTGCTTAAGAATTTTTAGTTTGCATAAATAGTTTTATTTTCGCATTATTACACTATTAGATTAGCTAGTTACCTATTTACCCCCCTCTCGGTGATTTCAATTGGTATCAGAGCCTCGTGCTTTTGATTTGGGTCTAACAGCCTTGAGTTAAAGATCCTCATTTATAGCTAATCACTATATTTGTTTACACACGCATGGATTTCATGTCACCTCCCACTTTTGACATTCTTAATATCCAAACTTGAAAAGTTAAGATGTCCTTGTACCTCAAAGCCCTAGGCATTCATGTTTATTTTGCCACTATTAAAGATCTTATTATTTAAATGGCAAAAATATTGAGGCTAATGCAAAAGCCATCCATGCTTTAAAGAGTACCCTAAATGATGAATATTTATCTAGGGTTGCTAATCTTGATTCGGCTTTTTTAGTATGGAACACTATTGTTTCCCTTGGCGAACAAGAACAATACTATACGGGGAGCGACTCGGATGTTGGAAGTGAAGCTTCCAACGTATGCTACATGGTCCAAGGGGATAACCCCCTTGAGGTAAACTCTGAATCCGAGTTAGAAAAAGATGTTGACATGTCCTATGATGAGCTTACTTCATTTTGTCAACAACTACTTGAAAAATATTGTTGGCCCAAAGGCCTTCCACTCTAGTTTTGATGATGATTAACTCATGTAGTTATGTGTACTAATAATCTTGTGTTATTTAGTTTCAGATCATTAATCAAGTTATTAGTTGGTGATTAGCTTCAACAAGATGATTTGGAAGCTTTCACATGTTGATTCAAGAGCCTGAGCGTCAAAGATCATATATAGCACTTGCTTGGTGGATCAAAGAGTTTTGGATCGAGTCGGCTTGGAGATTGCGCTCTACAAGAAGACATCGGTACATAGTTTAGTTTTGTGTTTAGATCCAATTGTAAAGATTAGAATAGTATGATATGCTCAAGTTCACAACACACACGTTTCATGTTTTGAATATTGGTTTTCGATTTTTCCGTTTTTGGTTTAACCGATCTTGGTTTCATGAATAGATAGATCAAAACAAGTTTACATGGTTTAATGTATATTAGATTTGTTCTATATACATGCATGCTTCAACTATTTAGACAAACTTAGTTTGATAGTCTATTTCATGTGTTTTATGTTTTGGTATTTTTAACAAAACATATTTTGGAATTAATGACAAAAATATGGATATATATATATGTTTCATGTATATAGGATTATATCCATATGCATCATGCCTAAATGTTGTTTAATATCATGTTTTTGTATTTGGATGAGTTTTGGACAAAATGTATTTTCTATTCAAAAATTCAAGTTTAGAAAATACAATTTTTGGATTTTGGTAAAAATGATAAGACACAAAAATGTTTCAAAATGTTTGTTATTTGTGATGAAATTTTTATCACAAGTTTATATTTCAAAATAAAATGATAAAGCTATTTTTGTGTATTTTTACAAGTTTTTATGGATTTATTAGAATAATTTTTACTCTGTTTTTCTGACCCAGAACAGTGGGTGACAGGCCAGGTCGGTCGACCGCACGGTCGACCGAACCAAGGCCGGTCGACCCAGCGGTCGACGACGTGCACAGCCCTGTGCACGTCTGGCAGACACTCGGTACGGTCGACCGGCCGGTCGACCGGACCAGAGAGCAGTGCTCTCTGTTCTTTTCGGTCGACCGACGCGGTCGACCGTCAGCTGCCAACGGTCAAAATGTGACCGTTGGCCGGTCGATCGAGCGGTCGACCGGTAGGCCATTTTTGGCAGATTTGGCTGCCAACGGCTATATTTTTCTGGGGGCTATAAATACTCCATTAATGGCCTGTTTTCTCTAAGATTTTTTGTGCGAATTTTTCCTTACTCTCTGGTGTTTTCACAGCAATCAAAAGAAGTATTTGGACTTAAATTGAACAATCTCTTTGGTGTTTTTGCTAGGGTTTGGAATATCAAAGAAAAGGATTTTTGGGAAAAAAAGTTTTAATTCAACTTCTATATCTTGGTTTCAGTTTTTCCCAAGGATTTTCTTTGTGATTTTGATTTCCATTCCATTGATTTTCTCCACACTTGAGCTACATCTACTTTCTTATTCTATAGGATCTTTGTGTGGGAGAAAGAGATTGTTTGGTTGTTTGTTAGACCACCAAGTTATAAACCCAATCTTTTCTTGGCTTTGTGCCTTTGGGTTGTATCCCTCAAGTGGTGAGGTGATCCTTGTGTTGCTTTGTGCTAATCCCTCAAGTTGTGAGGTGATTGTTTGTTGGCTTGGAGTTGTGCCCAAGGAGGAGGTTGTGTTTGTAAGGAGAGGAGTTGGGTACTCCTTGTAATTGTGATTGCCCCAAATCCTCGGTGGAGGTTCCCTTTGTGGGAGTCCTTTGTGGACAAGCTAGTGGACTTAAAATCCTTCTGTGTGAAGGCGGGGATGTAGAGCTGGGTGCTCGAACCTCGAAACATATCTTGTTGTTTGCGCTTGTTCCCTTGGCTCTTACTCTATCTCTCTCTCTCTCTTTACTTTGTACCTTGCATCATTTCACATTGTTCATTCATACTTATATGCTTGGCTTGGTTGTGTGCATCACTTGTTGTTTGCATTCTTGTGTGATTGCAATTAGTTTTTAAATTCCGCATTGAGTTGACTAGATTAGCATTATCACCTATTCAACCCCCCTCTAGGTGATTTCAATTGGTATCAGAGCCTCCGCTCCTGATATTTAGGTTTAACCACCTAGGAGTGAGATCTTGGTTTGCTAATCTTCATTTGCATTTTCATTTGCACACATATAGTTGCACTCATGGATAGCCCTCCTATGTTTGACTTTTTAGACTTGATGTTTGGAAGGCCAATATGAGTAGTCATTTGAAAACCCTAGGACATCTAGTTTATCAAGCCACTACTAATGAATCCTACCCAATCATAGCAAGCATAAAAAGGCAAATGCATTAGCACTTAAAACACTTAGAGCATCTCTTAATGAAGATCTTTTACCGGTGTTTGATCATTATGATTTGGCTTTTGCAGTTTGGAGCATATTGACTTCTCCCGAGCTACCAAGGATCATCAACAAGTTGAGAAGATCTAGGAGAGACATGTCCGACGAGCATTGCCTTATGGTCCAAGGGAAAAACTCCCTTGAGGTACAATCAGATTCTCAATTAGATGATTGCTCTAGTTCCTATTGCGATGGTTGTTTAGAAGCTCAAACCTTAAATATGGAACTTGCCACAAAGCTTGAAAATTTTTTGAAAAAACATAATCTTTTGAAAAAGAATAATCTTGAACTAAAAAAAGAAATGAAGGATTTGTGCTCAACTTTTGAATCGATTTGCAAGAGAAGGAAGAGAATACTAGTGAACGTGACTCACTAAGATCTCAACTAGACCTTGCCCTAAAAGAGATTGATGTTTTGAAAAGCAAAAATGATTGTGATGATGTTGTGAAAAACAATGAGGCTTTATCTTCTAAATTGGATTTTATTTTAAAAGATAACCTTGTTTTGAAAAATGAAATTGATTTCATTACAAAAGAATTGGATTTAGTTTTAAAGAAAAATGAATCTTTGAAAATTGATATTGATTCTCATATGTGCCATGCTAATGTAGCTTCTTCTTCTAGCACACCTATTGCATGCTCCACTTTATCTTCTTGTATTGAAAAAGATATAAATGTGTTGAAGAAAAGTGTTGAATGTTTGGGCTCCACTTTGAGCCAATGTACTTTGAATCATACACGCTTGGAAACCTTGGTTCGCAAGAAACAAGTTTCATCTTTACATGTACACCCATCACGGCATACACATGCTCATCACGGACACAACCATAACATGTATGCTCATGTGTACACGTGTACACATTGTGGTCGAAAAGGCCATCTTGCTAGATTTTGCTATGATCGTTTACATGTTGAAAATTTAGCAAATAATCTTGTTTGGGTTAGGAAAGATACTAACCCCCGTGGACCCAAAAGAAAATGGGTACCAAAGACCACCCCTTTGATTTTTTGATATAGGTGTGGGCTCTCGCATCACGTGAGAGTATTGGTGCCTTGAGGTGGATGCGTTCCAAGCTTAAAGAGAACCATTTTTGGATGCATCACTTTCAAGGGGAGTTTGGTGGAGAAGACCACCATTGGTTTGGAGAACTAGAGAGGTGCTTTCATCGGTTTTGGTATCGATCTCTAACTCCCGTTTTTATTATGCATTTTTTTTTATGTTCATCAATTTATAGCATGCCATGGTTTATTGTTCATTATGCTTATGTCATGTTGATTAGATTAGTATTATACATGTTTATTTACTTGAGACACTCATGCTTTATATGGATCTATATTTAGTGTTCTCACCTTGTTTAAACTAATATGTATGCACTAGATCTAATGTACATGCATATACATAATGATCATATGAATGTTTATGATGTTTTGTTTTGATGACTCATGTTTTGTTAGTATGTTAAATGCCATGTATTAGACTATTGACATGCATGTATAGCTTATGAGATCACCCATGTTTATATGGACCCATATGTTGTGTTCTCACCATTTGTTTAGCTATTATGCACATCATAGCTCTAATAGCATGTTGATTTACATAATGATCGTTTTATATTTGTAATGATGATTTATGTCCCGTTTCGTGCTTCATGATTTGAATATATGTTTAGATGTTAGTTTTCATGAAAACTAGGATTTATACTTGTACATAGAATGGGCCACAAGTAAATCCTTTTATGTTTGTGCTTGAATGCCTATTTGTACCTATTAAATGTGCTAGTATAGTCTAGTTTTGATGATTCATGCATTCTAACTTGTATTCCTCATTTTGAATATGTTTTTATGATCATGTGTTTTAACTTCATGTATATGTCTATCTTGTCCAAACTATTGATTATACATGTACATCCTTGAGCCACGTGCCTTCATGCATATACTTTTGTGGACTCATTATGTTTAGGATATGTATGTATACTTTAGTTTGTACATAACATACATATGCCTTGAAGTTTAAATCGTTTTGATGATTTTCATGATTTTAGGTAAATTCAATTGGTAATGAAAATCTAGTTTTTCATGTTTTCATGTTTTTAAGGAATTTCACATGAGCTTAATTGAATATTTTCATATTGATATGTGTCACATTATACTTGTACACTCACTTTATTAGTTTACTCATGATTTGTTTTCATGAGAGTTTGAAATGGGCTTTATGGATTTTGAGTGTTTAGTGATTATGTGATTTACATGTGTTTCATGAAAAACAATTTTATTTATTTCTTGCTTGAAGGATCTCGTACTAGTTTAAAAAAATTTTCATTTAACTAGTTCGTATTCTTCACTATGGTAGAGATTTTCAAACACACTTTATTTTCAAATCTATTTTTTGAAAACCCTACCTTCTAAGGGTGGTTGGATGGGAGGCCATGCTCATATATGCTTTATAGTGAAAATCATTTTAAATTTGAACATGAAATGGGTGGTAGGAATATGAGATATACACTTGATCTTATTGTTGTTTCAATTGGTATCATTGAATTCTTTCAATTGGTATCAATCTTGACATTTCTTGTATACTCATATATTTTCGTATATGTATGCTTGCATTTTAAAGAATATCAATTTCAATTGGTATCTACTTTTCATACATATATATGTTTTATTTGTGCTTATTATATCCTATATTTTTAAGCACAAGATTTTGTTTATGCTAAGCTTGAGCTTCAACTTTGTTTCAATTGATTCAATTTTCAATTGGTATCTTATTTCAAGCTTATGCATGTGTTTTGTTGGTATTTCATAAAGGGGGAGAAAATCTTATATTTCATCTTTCAATTGGTATTTTGTATTCCACTCCCATGCTTTATGATAGAAAATAATGATTTCAATTGATATCTTATTCCTTAAAAAGAATAATAATTTCAATTGGTATTAAGATTTATGTTTAGAAATTCAAAATTTGTAATGTTTAATTTCAATTGATATCAAGATTGTTTATTTACAATTGATATGATATTTGTTTCACTTTTAAATTGGTATCAATATGCACTTCCTTGACACAATTTTAATTGGTATCATATTTGAGTTTAGACAAAAGGGGAAGAACATCCCTTGATTGATTCCTTGTTTTGAATAGAAAGAATATGTGTATTAGTTTTGTTTTGTTTTTAACCCCTTTGTTGATGATTGACAAAAAGGGGGAGAAGAATTTGAGTTTATATGCATGTTTGTATGCATGTTTTATGTTTTTATTAAGTTCAATTGGTATCAAAGGCATTATTTAAAGAACATGTTTAGTTTTGGTATCAAGAACTTGTAAAAGAGATCATTAGTTTTGTTTTGTATATATTTAGTTTAATTGGTATCTAGAGCATGTTTATTTGTTTTTTGTTAATTGGTATCTAGAGCATGTTTATTTGTTTTTCAAAATTTCATTGGTATCTTTCATTGGTATCTAGAGCCATTTATTGTTTTATGCATATCTATGCATGTTTCATGTTTAGTATTCATTGCATATATTTGTTGTTTATCCCTATGCATGAGTTAAGGGGGAGCTTCTTTGAAGCTTAACTTTAATCCATGCATATATAACTCCATGAGTTTTGTCATCATCAAAAAGGGGGAGATTGTTGGCCCAAAGGCCTTCCACTCTAGTTTTGATGATGATTAACTCATGTAGTTATGTGTACTAATAATCTTGTGTTATTTAGTTTCAGATCATTAATCAAGTTATTAGTTGGTGATTAGCTTCAATAAGATGATTTGGAAGCTTTCACATGTTGATTCAAGAGCCCGAGCGTCAAAGATCATATATAGCACTTGCTTGGTGGATCAAAGAGTTTTGGATCGAGTCGGCTTGGAGATTGCGCTCTACAAGAAGACATCGGTATATAGTTTAGTTTTGTGTTTAGATCCAAATTGTAAAGATTAGAATAGTATGATATGCTCAAGTTCACAATACACACGTTTCATGTTTTGAATATTGGTTTTCAGTTTTTCCGTTTTTGGTTTAACCGATCTTGGTTTCATGAATAGATAGATCAAAACAAGTTTACATGATTTAATGTATATTAGATTTGTTCTATATACATGCATGCTTCAACTATTTAGACAAACTTAGTTTGATAGTCTATTTCATGTGTTTTATGTTTTGGTATTTTTAACAAAACATATTTTGAAATTAATGATAAAAACATGGATATATATATGTTTCATGTATATAGGATTATATCCATATGCATCATGCCTAAATGTTGTTTAATATCATGTTTTTTGTATTTGGATGAGTTTTGGACAAAATGTATTTTCTATTCAAAAATTCAAGTTTTAAAAAATACAGTTTTTGGATTTTGGTAAAATGATAAGACACAAAAATGTTTCAAAATGTTTGTTATTTGTGATGAAATTTTATCACAAGTTTATATTTCAAAATAAAATGATAAAGCTATTTTTGTGTATTTTTACAAGTTTTTATGGATTTATTAGAATAATTTTCACTCTGTTTTTCTGACCCAGAACAGTGGCTGACAGACCAGGTCGGTCGACCGCACGGTCGACCGAACCAAGGGCCGGTCGACCCAGCGGTCGACCGACGTGCACAGCCCTGTGCACGTCTGGCAGACACTCGGTACGGTCGACCGGCCGGTCGACCGGACCAGAGAGCAGTGCTCTCTGTTCTTTTCGGTCGACCGAGCGGTCGACCGTCAGCTGCCAACGGTCAAAATGTGACCGTTGGCCGGTCGACCGAGCGGTCGACCGGTAGGCCATTTTTAGCAGATTTGGCTGCCAACGGCTATATTTTTCTGAGGGCTATAAATACCCCATTAATGGCCTGTTTTCTTTAAGATTTTTTGTGCGAATTTTTCTTTACTCTCTGGTGTTTTCACAGCAATCAAAGAAGTTTTTGGACTTAAATTGAACAATCTATTTGGTGTTTTTGCTAGGTTTGGAATATCAAAGAAAAGGGTTTTTGGGAAAAGAGTTTTGATTCAACTTCTATATCTTGGTTTCAGTTTTTCCCAAGGATTTTCTTTGTGATTTTGATTTCCATTCCATTAGTTTTCTCCACACTTGAGCTACATCTACTTTCTTATTCTATAGGATCTTTGTGTGGGAGAAAGAGATTGTTTGTGGTTGTTTGTTAGACCACCAAGTTATAAACCCAATCTTTTCTTGGCTTTGTGCCTTTGGGTTGTATCCCTCAAGTGGTGAGGTGATCCTTGTGTTGCTTTGTTCTAATCCCTCAAGTTGTGAGATGATTGTTTGTTGGCTTGGAGTTGTGCCTCAAGGAGGAGGTTGTGTTTGTAAGGAGAGGAGTTGGGTACTCCTTGTAATTGTGATTGCCCCAAATCCTCGGTGGAGGTTCCCTTTGTGGGAGTCCTTTGTGGATAAGCTAGTGGACTTAAAATCCTTCTGTGTGAAGGCGGGGATGTAGAGCTGGGTGCTCGAACCTCGAAATATATCTTGTTGTTTGCGCTTGTTCCCTTGGCTCTTACTCTATCTCTCTCTCTCTCTCTCTTTACTTTGTGCCTTGCATCATTTCACATTGTTCATTCATACTTATATGCTTGGCTTGGTTGTGTGCATCACTTGTTGTTTGCATTCTTGTGTGATTGCAATTAGTTTTTAAATTCCGCATTGAGTTGACTAGATTAGCATTATCACCTATTCACCCCCCCTCTAGGTGATTTCAAATATGACATGCTTAAAAAGGATAATAAGAAAATGAAAAATAAATTTGATTCCTTGTTAAAAGACAAAGACTTTTTTAAAAATAAATTGGAATGCATTTCTAAAGAAAACAAAGTTTTAAAAAATGAGAATATTTCCTTGTCCTCTAAATTAAATGATCTTTGTGAAGGAAATACTTCTTTGAAAATAAGATTATTTTGGTGGAAAAAGAAAAAGAAATTGCTTTTCAAGAAAATAACTCTTTGTAAAGAAAAATTGTTTAAAAAGAAAAGGAAAATATTCGTAAAATAAAAAGATTATTGATCATGCATTTCATGCTACTACCATTGATAAAAATGAGATTAAATTTTTGAAAATAGAATAGATAGTTTGAGCTCAACTTTGAGCAATTGTGCATTTATCATAATAGACTGGAAACCTTGTTTCAAAAGAAACAAGCTTCACATGTTCATTCTAAGCACCCAAAGCACACGTATGCACATCATGATCATACTCATTCTCATGTGCATTCTAGAGTGTACAAATGTACACATTGCGGCCGCAAAGGCCATTTAGCAAAATTTTGTTATGATAAGTTAAATTCTTTAAATTTTTCTAATAAAAATATTTGGGTTCCAAATAAGACTAACCCCCGTGGACCTAAAAGAAAATGAATACCAAAATCCTCACCTTTTGTATTTGATGTAGGTGCGGGCTCTCACAAAACGTGAGAGGGTTGGTGCCTTGGTGGTGGATGCATGTGCTTGATGGACACTACAAATTGATGCATCACTATCTGTAAGTACACCTAGAGGGGGGTGAATAGGTGTACGGCTAATCTAATGAACAAAATGCGGAAATTAAAACTTAATTGTCAACACACTTAATGTAACCAACGAGTGTAGCCGAATTCCCGGTGAAGGGTTCTGGACTAACTCCTCTTGATTTCTCTGAATAAGAGTTGAGGTGCTATATGAAGCTCTCGTGATTAAACACAAGTGAGGCACACACAAACAACACAAGCATGTATATGATATGGCAATAAGATGCAATGCTCAAAGTAATAGAGAGAGTTAAGAGAAAGTGGATCAATCGCTAACACACGGATATGTTTCGAGGTTCGAGCACACAGCTCTACGTCCCCGCCTTCACACAGAAGGATTTCCACTAACTTGTCCACACAGGACTCCCACACAGGGAACCTTCACTGAGGATTTGGGGCAAATACAATCGGGAGTACACAACTCCTCTCTCAATCAAATACAACCTCTACACTTAGAGGCAATGCACAACTAACACAAATACCACCTCATACAAGAGGGGTAGGCACTTAGCCAATACAAATCAATCACCTCACACTTGAGGGATTCCAACACAAACTCCACCTCTCACTAGAGGGAGCTAAACACAATCTCCACCTCTCATTAGAGGGAGCCAACCATAACTTCCACAATCACCTCACAATAGAGGGATACCAAATCAATCTCCTCTCACTAGAGGGATATCACAATGAAGGAAGTTTACAACTTGGTGGTTTCCACAACCACAAACTAATTTCTTTCTCACAAAACAAAGCTCCTATAGAGAGGATAGCAAGATAAGCTCAAGTGTGAGAAAACAAAGTGTTTTGAATAAAGAAAATCACTTGGGAAAAATCTCCAAATAGATATAGAATTTTTAGACCAAAAACAAATTTTCAAAAGACAATTTTCTTTGAAATAACAAACACTTTTAAAAACAAATAGAGAATAAGAATTTGAACCCAAAAACTTTTTGCTGAAAACACTTAAGGAGTATGGAATTTTTCTCTCTAAAAATCTTAGTTAAAATAGTCCAAAGAATCCCAAATTTATAGGCTAAGAAAAAAGTAGCCATTGGAATCCAGTCAGCAGCCTGGACGGCTGTCGGTCGACCGGCCCGGTCGACCGCCATCGATCAAATTTCTGACCGTTGGGGCAGTGGTCGACTGGCCCGGTCGACCTTGGCCTGGAACAGAGAGTAGAGCTCTCTGCTGGTCGACCGACCCGGTCGATCGGGGCTTTCCAGAGAGCAGAAGCTCTCTGGCGATCGGTCGACCGGCCCTCCAGCCAAACTAGCGTGCACGTCTGTGCACGTCGGTCGACCGACTCCTAGCTCGGTCGACCGGTCCGGTCGACCGGCAGAAGCCAGAACAGGGATTTATAGGTTATGAAAACTTGACTTTTAATTATCAAATAAATCCCATAAAATTTCTAAAAAACCACAAAAATAGTTTCAGTATAATACTTTGATATACAAACATGTTTGAGTAAAATCAAACCATGTTACAAATATTTTGAACTATTTTTGTAACTTAGAATTTTGCCGAAAACCGAAAACGATATTTTCTAGAAACCAAACTTCTAAAGGAAAATGCTGTTTTTCTATAAACTTGTATAAATACAAAAAACACGATATTTAAACAAATTTTAAGCATGTTGTATATGGACATAATCCAATATACATGAAAGAGATATATATCAATGTTTTTGACATTAAATCCAAAAATAAGTTTTGTTTAAAATACCAAAACTCCAAACTCATGAAATAGACTATCAAACTAAGTTTGTTTAAATAGTTGAAGCATAGATGTATATAGAACAAATCTAATATACATTAAACCATGTAAACTTGTTAATTCTATCTTTTCATGAAAACCAAGATCAGTTAAACCAAAAAACTGAAAACCAAAACATGAAACTTAAACAAGTGTGTGTGTTGTGAACTTGAGCATATCACACTGTCTAATCTTTAACAATGGATCTAAACAACTATAAGCTAAACACTGTATCGAAGTCTTCTTATAGAGCTCCGTCTCCAAATTGACTCGATCCAAACGTGATCCACGGAGCTTGACTCCAACGAGTGCTAGATATGAACTTTGACGCTCGGGCTCTTGAATCACCATGTGAAAGCTCCAAAACTCCTTTGTTGAAGCTAATCACCTATTAATATCTTGGTTAAGTATCTGAAACTAAACATCACAAGATTATTAGTAAACTATAACTACATGAGTTAATCATCATCAAAACTAGAGTGGAAGGCTTCTGGGCCAACAATCTCCCCCTTTTTAATGATGACAAAACTCGTGGAGTTATATATGTATGGATTAAAGTTAAACTTCAAAGAAGCTCCCCCTTAACTCATGCATAGCAATAAACTATAAGATATGCAATGAATACTAAACATGAATATGCATTAACATGCATAAAATAATGAAATGAACATGCTCTTGATACCAAACTTTTAAAATAAATTCCTTTTCCTTTTTAAAATAAACATGTTCTTTAAATAGTTGCTCTTGATACCAATAAAAATGTCAATGTGAAAACTTAATCAATAAATGCAACATAAAAACTCTTGATACCAATCAATAAAAAATTCAATCAATAAAAATTCTTGATACCAATTGGAAGATAATCAATAAAAGCTTTTGATACCAATAATAAAAATTTTAACAAAAGCTCTTGATATCAATATGAAACAAACATGCATAATAAACTCAAATACTTCTCATCATCAATAAAAGCTTTTGATACCAATAATAAAAATTTTAACAAAAGTTCTTGATATCAATATGAAACAAACATGCATATAAACTCAAATACTTATCCCCCTTTTTGTAAATCATCAACAAAGGGGTCAAAGAAAAATAAAACAATGTTCTCCCCCTTTTTGTCTTAAACAAAAAGAATATCAATAAGGGGTGAAATCAAAACAAAACATTATAATACCAATTGAAAAAATATATCAATTGAGTGCATCATGATATCAATTTACAATAAATAAAACAAAACATACCAATTGAAGGTACATAAAACAAATGTTTTAATATAAATTTAAATACCAATTGATACCAATTGTAAGTAAATACCAATTTAAATACCAATTGCAAGTAAATAAATCATTTTGAACATAAAGTGTGGGAGTAAAATAACAAAACCAATTAAAAGATGAAATATGAATTTTCTCCCCCTTTATGAAATACCAAATAAAATAATGAATAAACTTGTATAAGATACCAATTGAAACATAATCAATTGAAATATAATAGTCATTTAAGAAATTAAGCTTAGCATAACTAAAATTTGTGCTCAAAGATATAGAGATATAGTAAGCACAAATAAAACATATATATATATGTATGAAAAATTTAATACCAATCGAAATTGATACTATTTGAAGTGTAAGCATACATATATAAAAACATATATGAGTATACAAAAAGAATGTCAATAGTGTGTTGGAACTTGCTTTTGATGAAGACATTTGAGAAGCCATATCATTTGAAGCTCTATCACAAGCCTATTTAAGAGTTCTTCATGATCAAGACTTCCCAAAGAGAGTTGCTAATGATATGTATTGTAATGGTTAAATAGAATGTTAAAAGCCTTGACACACACACACACACACACACACATATATCATAGCCTATTAGTCGACTTATAGCTTACTGTAGTCGACTTATAGTTGGTGTAGTCGACTTACACATTTCCCTAGTCGACTAGTCTTTTGTCCTAAAAGATCCCAACTCTCTGTTTGTCTCTGTTAGTCGACTTAACAGGATACCTAGTGACTAATAGACATTTATAGTCGACTTATACTTTCCCCTAGTCGACTAATAGATGGCCTAGTCGACTTATAAGTTAGTTCTGGTCGACTTGGTTCAGTTTCCAGAAACTTGTCTTTTGAGTTTATCATGACCTAGTCGACTTGGTCTTCCTTATAGTTGTTGGCCCAAGAGGTTACACTCTCTTGTTTTGTGTTTTGATGATGACAAACCAAATAAGAGCTATTTGGTACTAATGAATTTGTTCAAGATAAGTTTCAGGTTTTGTACCATGTTTGGAGACCATTGGCTTAGCTTTTGCAAGAACTTCTAAGTTTCACATAGCAAGGAAGGCAAATTGCACAATCAAGAAAGAATCATAGAAGAGAAGGCACAAGCAAGGCATTGGATGGCTCAAAGACTTGAAGATTGCTCAAAGAGTATTTAATCATTGTATTTTTAGTTTTATAGTTTGTTAAAGAATAGTGGATATGTTTGAAGCTCTATCACACACGTTTTTGCGCACATGTTTATTCCAAAATGTTTTCTTATAATTCATACAGAAACATTTTGTTTACAAGATTTGGCCTACAGATATATATTTGTGTTTTATACAAATCTATGTTCAAAACTATTTTTATCAAAATCAAAATCCCCTTTATTCTCTCTTCAAAATCCTGTTTTTTTGACCTGAGCCAGTCGACCGAACGGTCGACCGGACCTATGACAGGTTGGCCGGTCGACCGTCCCAGTCGACCGTGGCTCTGGCTGTGCACATATCTGTGTGCACGTTGTATCGGTCGACCGACTGTAAGCAACTTTGCTCTCGGTTAGATTGGGTCGACCGGCGGTCGACCGCTGGCCTGCAACGGTCACTTGTTTTGAACTTGCGGTCGACCGACCGGTCGACCGACAGAGCCGTTTGAACAGTAACGGGCATTTTTTTCTGAGCTATTTATTTTTGTCTTTTTCTCACTTAAGTGAGTTTAAATGACCAGTTTTGGGTTTAATACATTCTGATTAGCCTTAAAAATGTTTTATCTTCTAACCCTAGCCCTCTCCTATAAATAGGGGTGTTGGGGAGAGATTGGTTCACCTAATCATTACAAGAAAAATTCAAAAGTTTAAGGCATTCAAAAGAGCTTGATTTCTTGGTTTTTGTGCTGAAATTCTCTCTCATTTTCTGAAGTGTTTTCAAGAATTCTCTGATTTCATTTTCTTTTCTCTTTACACACAAGAGCTTCATTCCTACTCAATATTCTCTAAGGACCTTTGTAAGGGAAGAGATATTTGAACGAGAGAGTTTGTGGTCTTTTGACTACCAAGGAAATTACTTGTACTTGAGATTGTGGAGTTGGGTACTCCATTGTATTTGTGATCTTTGTGATAGTGGAAGTAGCTAGAATCCTTCTGGGGAAGGCGGGGAGTAGAGCTGGGTGCTCGAACCTCGATAACATATCTTTGTGTTTGCGATTGGTTTACTTTTCCTTGTCATTACTTATTACTTGAGATTGTCATTGCCATATTCATTTTCATTCATATTGTCAATCATTATCCCATACAACAAGGTTGCATTGCGCACCTCTAACTCATTTTACGAGGAAGCCGGAGGAAGGAGTTCAGAGCCCTTAATAGGGAATTCGGCTCTTAGTCTTGTTTTGGGAGATTGTTGCATTACATTTGCATCATATTTTTAAATTGCTCTTTGATTAGCATCATCACCTATTCACCCCCCTCTAGGTGATTTTCAATTGGTATCAGAGCTTGGACTCTAGGTTTTGGCTTAACATCCATAGAGAGATCCTTAAAATTTGCTAATCAATATTTCTCATTTCATTCATTCATCACTAGTAAACATGGCCGATAACATTAAATCCCCACCTAAATTTGATGGACTCAACTTCCCTATTTGGAAGGTTAGGATGACTATCTTTTTGCAATCATTAGGTAGTTTAGTGGCCAAGTCCTTGACCAAACCCTATGTAGCACCCGATAGTGATGAGAGCACATGGACCGACTTCAACTTTAGAGAATATGAGGCTAACTCCAAGGCCCAAAACTCCCTTTTAACCGCCTTGAATGAGGATGACCTTACACGGGTAATTCATTGCCAATCCGCCTATGAGATTTGGCAACACTTATTGGTCACACATGAAGGGACTTCACAAGTCAAGAGAGCTAAGATAGATCTCTTGAGGTCTCAATATGAATCATTTAAAATGCTTGATGATGAATCTATTGATTGTATGATTACTAGATTCACTAAAATCACCAATGGTCTTTCTTCCTTAGGTGACGTCATCTCCAACGATCAAAAGGTGCGCAAAGTGATTCGGGCTCTTCCTCCATCTTGGGAGATAAAGGCCACCACCTTAAAGGAATTGAACGACAAAGATGAGATGGACATCATTAGTCTCATTGGGAACCTAAAGACCCATGAGATGGAGAAGAAAGAAAGAGAAGAGGCCGCTCCAACAAAGAAGAAGTTCTTAGCTTTCAAGTCTTCATCCACTCTTGAAGACAATGAAGAAGATGAAGAAGAAGATGAGGAGCTCTCCCTCCTTGTGCGAAATGTCAAAAGGATGTACCGGAGGAACAAACTCAACTTCTGGAGAAAATTTGAAGGCAAAGAGGAGAGGAAATTATATGCTACAATTGCCGAAAGCCCGGACACATCATGGCGGATTGCCCGGAGTTCAAGAAGAAGATGACCTCCTCCTTCAAGCTAAAGAAATCGGAAGAAAAGAAAGCGTACAAGGCAACTTGGGATTCGGAAAGCGAGTCCGAGGAAGAGGCGGATGTAGCAAATATGTGTTTCATGGCAAACACACCTAAGGTAACCCCTCAACCCCTTGATGATGAAGATGATGAATTAAGTAAGGAAGTTCTTGTACATGCTTTTATTGAACTTTCTGAAACTTATGATAACAAGAAAATTGAATGCTTTAAATTGCAAAAAGAAGTTGCTTTTCTCAAAATCAACTTGCTATGGTTTCCAAAGAAAAAGATGATATTTCTTCCAACCTCATTTCTATTCAAAATGAATTTAATGCCTACAAGGTTTCTTGTAAGGCTAAATTTCCTATTGTTGATGATTAAGAAATTTCTTCTTTAAAAATCAAAATGGTTGATTTCGAGAAAGTTTTGAAAGATTGTGCTTTTAACACTAAGAAACTTGAAGAAAATTTTCTAAAAAGCACACATCACATGCTAAGATTTCTCATGCTCACACTACACCTAACACTTCTCATGCTCATGCTCACAAAGCTCATGCTCACAAATCACACACCCATTATGCTTTTAAATATGGTAGAGTATATAGATGCACATATTGTGGTAAAAATGGACATTTAGCTAAGTTTTGTTATGATCAATTAAATAGATCCAATAATCTTGTTTGGGTTCATGGCTCTAACCCTCAAGGACCCAAGAAAATGTGGGTACCAAAATCAAGTCCTAAATTGTTTGATGTAGGTACACACCAAGGCTCCAAGACGTAGGGAGCGGTGGTACCTTGATAGTGGTTGTTCAAGACACATGACGTGGGATATCAACAACTTTACAACCCTATCAAGGTACATGGAAGGTGGCTCCGTCACCTTCGGGGATGACTCCAAAGGAACTATCATCGGTATAGGTAACATTCAAATTGGTGCATCTCCTATTATTGAGAATGTTGTTTTAGTTGAAGGTTTGAAACATAATTTGCTTAGTATTAGTCAATTTTGTGATCGTGGACTTAAAGTTATTTTTGATGATACTTCTTGCAAGATTTTTGATATTAAATCCAATGATTGTATTCTTACCGGTTTTCGTGATGATAATGTTTATATCATTAACATGCTTAATGTTGAGTGTTCTACTAAATGCTTAAATGCTTTTGATGAAAATTCTTGGCTTTGGCATAGAAGATTAGGACATGCATCTTTTGACCATCTTTCTAGGATTAATTCAAAGGAATTGGTGAAGGGTATACCTTACTTGAAGTTTGAGAAAGACCGCATTTGTGGTGCGTGCCAACTTGGGAAACAAACCAAGTCTTCCTTCAAACCAATCAAGGATATCATGTCAACTAGGCCTTTAGAATTAATTCATATGGATCTTTTTGGACCTACTAAAACTAAGAGTTTAAATGGTAGTAGATATGCATATGTTTTGGTTGATGATTTTTCCCGTTTCACTTGGGTTTTCTTTTTGGAACACAAAGACCAAACCTTTTCTCATTTTAAGATTTTTCGAAAAAGGGTTGAAAAAGAAAAAGGTTTTCCGATTTTGAAAATAAGGAGTGATAGAGGTGGTGAGTTTGTGAACCAACTCTTCATGACTTATTGTGATGAAAAGGGAATTAAGCATGAAATGTCTTGTCCTAGAACTCCACAACAAAATGGAGTTGTAAAAAGGAAAAATAGAACACTTCAAGAGATGGCTAGGACAATGATTAGTGAATATGACCTCCCTCAATATCTATGGGCCGAGGCCGTAAACACCGCATGCGATATATCCAACCGTATTTATTTGTGTAAAAATTCTTCCAAAACATCTTTTGAAATGTATCATTCTAGAAAACCTAATGTTGCTTATTTCAAAGTTTTTGGATGCAAATGTTTTGTTTGAATACTAAAGAGAATTTGGGTAAATTTGATGCTAAGGCTTATGAAGCAATTTTTGTTGGATATTCTACAACTAGTAAAGCTTATAGAGTATTCATTAGATCTTCACGTACCATTGAAGAATCCATGCATGTTAAGTTTGAAGAATCTAATGTGTTTGTTGAGAATGTTGTAGAGATTGAACCATTAGGTGAAGACATGGAGAGACTATCCTTGAAGGACTCACCCGCTCAAGAAGAAAAGCTAGATTCAATTGGTGAAGTTCAAGAGGATAAAGAGAAAAGCTCTCAACAGCTTCCTAAAGCTTGGAGATACGCTACAAATCATCCTAAGGAGCTCATCTTAGGTGATGCATCTAAAGGAGTCACAACGCGCTCCAAACTCCATGACCTATGTGGTAACTTTGCTTTCATTTCTCATTTTGAACCCAAAGGCATTCTCGAAGCCGAGACGGACCCATATTGGTTGCTTGCCATGCAAGAGGAACTCAATCAATTTGAGCGCAACCAAGTTTGGCACCTTGTTCCTAAACCCCACGATAGACCAATAATTGGTACTAAGTGGATCTTTAGAAACAAGATAGATGAGTCCGGAAATGTCATTAGGAATAAAGCTAGGTTAGTGGCCCAAGGTTACACTCAAGTTGAAGGAATTGACTTTGAGGAGACCTTTGCACCCGTAGCACGGCTTGAAGCCATACGGATGACACTAGCTTTTGCATCTTTCAAAAATTTTAAACTTTTTCAAATGGATGTGAAAAGTGCATTTTTGAATGGTTTTATTAATGAAGAAGTTTATGTTTCTCAACCTCCCGGTTTTATTGATCATGTTCATCCCGATTTTGTTTTTAAACTTGATAAAGCTTTGTATGGATTGAAACAAGCTCCAAGAACTTGGTATGAAAGGCTTTCTAGTTTTCTTATTTCAAATGATTTTATTAAAGGCAAAGTAGACACAACTCTCTTTACTAAGCATGTTGATAATGACATTTTAATTGTGCAAATTTATGTTGATGATATAATTTTTGGTTCTACTAATGAGCTGTTGTGCAAGGATTTTGAAAAGGTCATGCAACTTGAATTTGAAATGTCTTCAATGGGTGAGCTTAATTTCTTCCTTGGACTCCAAATCAAGCAATTGCAAGACGGAACCTTCATTAGCCAAGCCAAGTATGCAAAGGAGCTAGTAAAGAAGTTTGGGCTTGAAGGATCAAAGGCTTGCAACACTCCAATGGCAACTACAACCAAGCTTGATAAGGACGATCAAGGTAAAAATGTTGATATTAAATTATATAGAAGCATGATAGGAAGTCTTTTATATTTAACGGCAAGTAGGCCGGATATCATGTTTAGTGTGTGTCTTTGTGCTAGATTTCAATCGTGTCCTAAAGAGTCTCATCTTATTGCGGTAAAACGCATTATTCGTTATATTAAGGGCACTATTGGAATGGGTCTTTGGTATCCGAAAACCAGAGATTTTTCAATAACTAGCTATTCGGATGCCGACTATGCGGGTTGTAGAGTTGATAGAAAGAGTACTAGTGGGACATGTCAATTTCTTGGTAATTGTCTTGTTTCATGGTCCTCTAGGAAACAAAATTCCGTAGCACTCTCAACCGCCGAGGCGGAGTATGTTGCCGCAGGGGCTTGTTGTGCACAAGTCCTTTGGATGAAACATACTCTCCTTGATTTTGATTTGCATTTTGATCATATAAAATATTTTGTGATAATACTAGTACTATACACATGACTAAGAATGCAAATCAACATAGTAAGACCAAGCACATTGAGATTAGATATCACTTTCTTAGAGATCATTTTGAGAAAGGAGATATAGATATTGATTATGTTTCCACGGATTTACAACTAGCCGATATTTTCACTAACCACTTGATTTTGCTAGATTTTCGTTTATTTGTGGAGAACTTAATGTTTGTGTTATTGATTAAACATGTTTTTCATAACCCTTTTTGATGTATGACAAAAAGGGGGAGAATAAGTTTACATGGGACAAAAATAAGTTCATTTGGTCTTGGTTCCATATGAATTTATATGTTTTGGTTTTTATGAGTTTTATGAGTTTTTGTTATGAGTCTTGTGTTTTAAGAGAACTCTTGTATTTTGTGTTTTATTAGTATTGTTTCAATTTGGTTTCAATTGGCATCAAAAGTATGTTTTTGTGTTTTTAATAAATTCTTGTGTTTTTTTTCATATAGCATAAATATAGCATAATTTGAGGGGGAGTCTTCTCCTCCCCCATATTTTTGTCTATAGCCTATTTGTTTTGTCATCATCAAAAAGGGGGAGATTGTTGGCCCAAGAGGTTACACTCTCTTGTTTTGTGTTTTGATGATGAAAAACCAAATAAGAGCTATTTGGTACTAATGAATTTGTTCAAGATAAGTTTCAGGTTTTGTACCATGTTTGGAGACCATTGGCTTAGCTTTTGCAAGAACTTCTAAGTTTCACATAGCAAGGAAGGCAAATTGCACAATCAAGGAAGAATCATAGAAGAGAAGGCACAAGCAAGGCATTGGATGGCTCAAAGACTTGAAGATTGCTCAAAGAGTATTTAATCATTGTATTTTTAGTTTTATAGTTTGTTAAAGAATAGTGGATAGGTTTGAAGCTCTATCACACACGTTTTTGCGCACATGTTTATTCCAAAATGTTTTCTTATAATTCATACAAAAACATTTTGTTTACAAGATTTGGCCTACAGATATATATTTGTGTTTTATACAAATCTATGTTCAAAACTATTTTTATCAAAATCAAAATCCCCTTTTATTCTCTCTTCAAAATCCTGTTTTTTTGACCTGAGCCAGTCGACCGAACGGTCGACCGGACCTATGACAGGTTGGCCGGTCGACCGTCCCAGTCGACCATGGCTCTGGCTGTGCACATATCTGTGTGCACGTTGTATCGGTCGACCGACCGGTCGACCGACTGTAAGCAACTTTGCTCTCGGTTAGATTGGGTCGACCGGGCGGTCGACCGCTGGCCTGCAACGGTCACTTTTTTTGAACTTGCGGTCGACCGACCGGTCGACCGACAGAGCCGTTTGAACAGTAACGGGCATTTTTTTCTGAGCTGTTTATTTTTGTCTTTTTCTCACTTAAGTGAGTTTAAATGACCTGTTTTGGGTTTAATACATTCTGATTAGCCTTAAAAATGTTTTATCTTCTAACCCTAGCCCTCTCCTATAAATAGGGGTGTTTGGGGGAGAGATTGGTTCACCTAATCATTACAAGAAAAATTCAAAAGTTTAAGGCATTCAAAAGAGCTTGATTTCTTGGTTTTTGTGCTGAAATTCTCTCTCATTTTCTGAAGTATTTTCAAGAATTCTCTGATTTCATTTTCTTTTCTCTTTACACACAAGAGCTTCATTCCTACTCAATATTCTCTAAGGACCTTTGTAAGGGAAGAGATATTTGAACGAGAGAGTTTGTGGTCTTTTGACTACCAAGGAAATTACTTGTACTTGAGATTGTGGAGTTGGGTACTCCATTGTATTTGTGATCTTTGTGATAGTGGAAGTAGCTAGAATCCTTCTGGGGAAGGCGGGGAGTAGAGCTGGGTGCTCGAACCTCGATAACATATCTTTGTGTTTGCGATTGGTTTACTTTTCCTTGTCATTACTTATTGCTTGAGATTGTCATTGCCATATTCATTTTCATTCATATTGTCAATCATTATCCCATACAATAAGGTTGCATTGCGCACCTCTAACTCATTTTACGAGGAAGCCGGAGGAAGGAGTTCAGAGCCCTTAATAGGGAATTCGGCTCTTAGTCTTGTTTTGGAGATTGTTGCATTACATTTGCATCATATTTTTAAATTGCTCTTTGATTAGCATCATCACCTATTCACCCCCCTCTAGGTGATTTTCAATAGTCGACTAACCCAGTGAAATTTGCCTACCCTAGTCGACTAACCGCATATCTCAAGTCGACTAATGGCAGTTTCTGACTGTTGGATAGTTTCTGTTTTCTGGTTTTTCCTTCAACGTTATCCAATGTTTAAACATTCAAAATGGTCCTAATAACTACCCTAACTAACCCTAGATTTCAGCTATAAATAGGGTTTTTATCGTAGGCTAAAATACCAATTCAAGTATACAGTTTTCAGCCCCAAAACTCTGCCAAAATATTCTGGTTTTCTGAAAACTATTCTCACTTTCAGATTCTTCACCAATTCCTACTCTTTTGTGAAGATCTCTGAAAGTTCACCTATACTAGCCCTTGTCCACGATCACATACTGAATCAAGGCTTATAGGAAAGGTTGTAATCACTCAAAGGAAGCATTGTACAAGAGCGTCTTCTTGGTGTAGAAGAGAGGTTGTACAAGGTGGTTTGTTCTCTTGGTTGTAAGAGAAGTTGTACACATTTGGCAAAGGGGATTTGTCAAGTGGTGTGCAAGGTGTTGATTTTGGGTGTACAAAGTCAAGGATAAAGGAAAATCTCAAGCGGGAGGCTTGGGGACTGGATGTAGGTCACCAGGACCGAACCAGGATAAATCACTTGTGTTTGCGATTGTTATCTTTTCTGTGATTTATTTTTCCTTATTTGCAAGTACGTTTATTTCCTTTATACTAATATTCTTGTGAGTGTTGACTTCGTATATTAGATCCACAATTGGCATCATATCGGGACCAACAATTGGTATCAGAGCAGGTTCAACATTTGGTATCAGAGCCCTGCATATCCAGTCAACAATCGACAAGGATGGCAACGGAGTTTCCTTCGTCACAATTCAAAGAAGGACATTCTACACAACGTCCACCGCTATTTGACGGATCCAACTACAACTATTGGAAGTGTAGAATGAAGATCTACTTGCAATCGCTCAACTACGAACTTTGGAACATTGTAGAAGCACCGTACACCAAACCGATAACCAACTACAACGCTTGGAGTGATGATCAAAAGAAGAATGCGAACCTTGATGCCAAAGCGATGAATGCTTTATTCTGTACCTTAACTAAAGAAGAATTCAACCATGTGTCAACAACTACTTCTGCAAATCAAATATGGCACACTCTTCAGGTAACACATGAAGGCACAAATCAGGTTAAGGAATCTAAAATTTCTGTTCTTGTCCACAGGTTTGAACTATTCAAAATGAAGGAGAATGAAACCATCTCAGAAATGGTTACAAGATTCACCGACATTACCAATTTCTTAGCATCCCTTGGAAAGGAATACACCCAAGTAGAAAAAGTTCACAAGATCCTTCGTGCACTCACATCAGATTGGGAGAAGAAGACAACCGCAATCGAAGAAGCGAATGATCTCTCAAAAATGTCATTAGAAATCTTATTGGTAATCTAATGGCATATGAAGTGCAACTCGAAGACAGAAAGAAGGATGAACAACAATCTCTGTTAAAGAAGAAAGAACTTACCTTTCATGCATCCTCAGACACGAACAATTCAGATGACGATGAAGAGGAGATGGCAATGCTTTCAAGAAAATTCAGAAGATTCTTAAAGTAAGGTAAGTTTAGATATTTTAATTGTAATAAAACAGGTCATTTGAAGAAGGATTGCCCATTGCTAAAAAATAAGGCAAATTTAAGAGCAAAAAGTTCAGAAAGAAGAAAGACTACCAAGCATCATGGGAGAACAGTGATTCCTCTTCCTCTGACGAAGAAGAAACCACTGAACATACCAACATCTGTTACATGGCGCTAGAAGAAGATGAGGTACAATATACTGAACTTTTAGATGCATTCCATGAATTATTCAATGATCTAAAGAATGAAAAAATGAAGAATAAAGTTTTATTAAAGGAAAATGAAAAACTTTTCAAAGAAAATTCATGTTATGCCTCTCAAGTTTCTTCTATAAATTCTCAAAAAATGATTTTGAAAAAGTAATATCATCATTGAAAAAGGATAATGAGAATTTTATAAAAGAAAATATTTTACTTAAAAGGAAACTGTGTCTTTAAATGATAGAATTTCTGTGTTAGATAAAGACATATCAGTTTTCAAAATAAATATGAAGATATTTTGAAAAATGTGACTAAGTTTAAACAAGGAAAAGAAAAGTTGAATGATTTGTTATCATATCAAAAGATGTCACATAATCATTATGGTCTTGGATTTTATGAAAATCTTCATATATTAGTATTCCATATAATTCTTTTGTGAAAAGAAAGTCTGATAATAGTTCAAAAAGGATTAAGAATAAGTTTATATGGATTCCTAAAAACTTAAGCATTTTTGACAAAAATACTTATATTGCATCATACATACATGATATATGTCATTCATGCAATTATGTGTATACTAACAGATGGAAACCAAATTCAAATTGGGTTTGGTCTCCTAAAGGTTAATACTTTACTCTTATGATTGGTACCATCTAACGTTTATCTTTCAGGTGCCATATAAGAAGTTTGATACGGACAATACTTCAAATATTTATGATATATTTGTTGCAGGGGGAGAACACAAGTGTTTCTATATCTGTTATAACCCATTTTCTGCAGGGGGAGAAAAATAACTTATTTTCTGCAGGGGGAGCATTCGTGCACACAAAGTGTCATCATCAAAAAGGGGGAGAATGTTGGAACTTGCTTTTGATGAAGACATTTGTGAAACCATATCATTTGGAGCTCTATCACAAGCCTATTCAAGAGTTCTTCATGATCAAGACTTCCCAAAGAGAGTTGCTAATGATATGTATTGTAATGGTTAAATAGCATGTTAAAAGTCTTGACACACACACACACACATATCATAGCCTATTAGTCGACTTATAGCTTACTGTAGTCGACTTATAGTTGGTATAGTCGACTTACACATTTCCCTAGTCGACTAGTCTTTTGTCCTAAAAGATCCCAACTCTCTGTTTGTCTCTGTTAGTCGACTTAACAGGATACCTAGTCGACTAATAGACATTTATAGTCGACTTATACTTTCCCCTAGTCGACTAATAGATGGCCTAGTCGACTTATAAGTTAGTTCTGGTCGACTTGGTTCAGTTTCCAGAAACTTATCTTTTGAGTTTATCATGACCTAGTCGACTTGGTCTTCCTTATAGTCGACTAACCCAGTGAAATTTGCCTACCCTAGTCGACTAACCCCATATCTCAAGTCGACTAATGACAGTTTTTGACTGTTGGACAGTTTCTGTTTTCTGGTTTTTCCTTCAACGTTATCCAACGTTTAAACATTCAAAATGGTCCTAATAACTACCCTAACTAACCCTAGAGTTCAGCTATAAATAGGGTTGTTATCTAAGGCTAAAATACCAATTCAAGTATATAGTTTTCAGCCCCAAAACTCTGCCAAAATATTCTGGTTTTCTGAAAACTGTTCTCACTTCCAGATTCTTCACCAATTCCTACTCTTTTGTGAAGATCTCTGAAAGTTCACCTATACTAGCCCTTGTCCACGATCACATACTGAATCAAGGCTTATAGGAAAGGTTGTAATCACTCAAAGGAAGCATTATACAAGAGCGTCTTCTTGGTGTAAAAGAGAGGTTGTACAAGGTGGTTTGTTCTCTTGGTTGTAAGAGAAGTTGTACACATTTGGCAAAGGGGATTTGTCAAGTGGTGTGCAAGGTGTTGATTTTGGGTGTACAAAGTCAAGGATAAAGGAAAATCTCAAGCGGGGAGGCTTGGGGACTGGATGTAGGTCACGAGGACCGAACCAGGATAAATCACTTGTGTTTGCGATTGTTATCTTTTCTGTGATTTATTTTTCCTTATTTGCAAGTACCTTTATTTCCTTTATACTAATATTCTTGTGAGTATTGACTTCGTATATTAGATCCACAATTGGCATCATATCGGGACCAACATAGTGATACCAATTGAAAAGATCAATGATACCAATTGAAAACACAATAAGATCAAGTGTATAACTCATATTACCTTCCACCCATTTCATGCACATGTTTTAAATGGATTTTCAATAAGAAGCATACAAGGCATGGTCGCCCAACCAACCACCCTTAAATGGAAAGGGTTTTCAAAAATAGGTTTGAAAATAGTTTAGCATAATTGAAAACTCTTCCAAAATGAAGAATACGAACTAGTTACAAGAAAATTTGTAAACTAGTACAAAATCCTTCAAGAAAGGAATAAAATAAGAATATATTCCATAAAACATGAAATCACTAAACCAATGTCACTCAAAATCTATATACCACATATAATACTCATAAAAAAATCATCAAATAATATGAGTGTACAAGTTATGAAAGACAAGTCATGGAAATAGGCAATAAGCTCAATATGAAAATTCTAAAAACATGAAAATCATCAAAATAATTTAATCTTCAAGGCATATGTATGTCTTGTACAAACTAAAGAATACATACATATCCAAGCATAAACGAGACACAAAAGTATATGCATGAAGGCAAGTGGCTCAAGGATGTATATGTATAGCTAATAGTTTAGACAAGATAGAGATATACATGAAGTTAAACATACACATGAAAATATGTCAAAATGAGAATACAAGTCAAATGCATGATCATCAAAACTAGGCTATACTAGTACATCTAATGAGTACAAATGAGCTTTCAAGCATAAACATATAATGATCTATTTGTGGCTCACTAGTTGTACAAGTATATATCCAAGTTTTAATGAAAACTAACATCTAAACATGTAATCAAAACATGAAGCATAGAAATCAAAACAAAACTCATATGATCATTATGTAAATGAACATGCATTAGATCTATGATATACATATTAGCTAAACAAATGTGAGAACACAAAAGTATAAGTCCATATTAAACATGAGCGTCTCAAATACTAATCATGCATATCACAAGTCTAATAATCATGTTATTTAACATACTAATCATGAAGCATCATAACATGCTAAAAAATGAATAATATGAAAGCATGTAAACATAAATGAGGAGTAAGAGATCGTTACCAAAATTATAAGGGCAACTCTCCATGTCTCCAAAATAAGGTGGTCCTCACACCAAACTCCCCTTGAAAGTGATGCATCCAAATAGTTCCCTTTAAGCTCGGAATGCATCCACCTCAAGGCACCATTACTCTCACGTCATGTGAGAGCCCACACCTACATCAAATACAATAGGGGTGGTCTTTGATACCCATACTCTTTTGGGTCCATGGGGGTTAGCTCCTTTCCTAACCCAAACAAATTTAGTTGATAAATTACATCATGTATCTTATCATAGCAAAATTTAGCAAGGTGGCCCTTACGTCCACAATGTGTATAAGTGTACACATGAGCATACATCGTGTTATAAGTGTATACGTGAGGAGCATGTGTATGCCGTGGTTTTTGTGCATGCAAAGATGGAACTTATTTCTTTCGAAACATAGATTCTAAACGTGAGTGGTTCAAAGCACAATGGCTCAAAGTGGAGCCCAAACAATCCACACTCTTCTTTAGCATAGATATATCATTTTCAATTAAGGAAGAAGAGGTGCATGCAATAGATGAGCTAGATGGTGAAGCTACACTAGCATGGCAAACATGTGTATCTAAATCATTTTTCAAAGATTTATTTTTATTTAAGCAAATTTCTAAATCTTTTGAAATCAAATCAATTTTATTTTTCAAAGAATCATTTTCTTTTAAAATAAATACAAGTTTTGAAGATAGACTTTCATTTTTCTTCAAAACTTCATTACAATCATTTCTATTTTTCAAAATATCATTTTCTTTTAGGGCAAGTTCACGTTTAAATTTCAATGAATCCCTTTCATTAGAAATCTCCACTTTCTCTTACAAAATCAAATCTAGTTTTGAACACAAATCCTTATTTTCATCTTTTAGTTCAAAACTCTTCTTTTTCAAAAGATTATATTTTCTAGCAATTTTTCACAAACAATTGATAGTTCTTCATTTAAAACATTTGGATCAACAAAATCATCACAAGAAGAACTAGCATCATCATCATCTAATTGAGTTTCCGAGTTTACCTCAAGGGAGTCATTCCCTTGGACCATGTAACATTGTTGCTCGGATTCTCCACTAGATTCATCCTCCATTTGGATTGGCAATTGAAGCTTGGAGGAGGTCAAAGTGTTCCACACTGCAAAGGCAGAATCACAGTTAGAAACCAACATAAGATAATCTTTGTTATGCGTGCTTCTAAGTGCCTCAAGGGCTTGTGCATTGGCCTCTATATGCTTGCTATTACCAAGATAGGATTTCTTGGTAGCGGTAAGGAAAACATGCAAGCCTAGGGTTTTCAAGTACATGGACATCCTAAATTTTCACATGTCAATGTTGGAAACATCAAACATGGGAGGTGTCAAGCAATCCATGAGTGTGTGTAAACAATACAAGTGTGCAAATGCAAATAATAGATTAGCAAACCAAGATCACACTCCTAGGTGGTTAAACCTAATATCAGGAGCGTAGGCTCTGATACCAATTGTAAGTACACTTAGAGGGGGTGAATAGGTGTACGGCTAATCTAATGAACAAAATACGAAAATTAAACTTATTGACAACACACTTAATGTAACCAACGAGTGCAGCCGAATTCTTGGTGAAGGCTCTGGACTAACTCCTCTTGATTCCTCTGAATAAGAGTTGAGGTGCTACATGAAGCTCTCGTGGTTAAACACAAGTGAGGCACACACAAACAACACAAGCATGTATATGATATGGCAATAAGATGCAATGCTCAAAGTAATAGAGAGAGTTAAGAGAAAGTGGATCAATCGCTAACACACGGATATGTTTCGAGGTTCGAGCACACAGCTCTACGTCCCCGCCTTCACACAGAAGGATTTCCACTAATTTGTCCACACAAGACTCCCACACAGGGAACCTCCACTGAGGATTTGGGGCAAATACAATCGGGAGTACACAACTCCTCTCTCAACCAAATACAACCTCTACACTTAGAGGCAATGCACAACCAACACAAATACCACCTCACACAAGAGGGGTAGGCACTTAGCCAATACAAATCAATCACCTCACACTTGAGGGATTCCAACACAAACTCCACCTCTCACTAGAGGGAGCTAAACACAATCTCCACCTCTCACTAGAGGGAGCCAACCACAACTTTCACAATCACCTCACAATAGAGGGATACCAAATCAATCTCCTCTCACTAGAGGGATATCACAATGAAGGAAGTTTACAACTTGGTGGTTTCCACAACCACAAACTAATTTCTTTCTCACAAAAACAAAGATCCTATAGAGAGGATAGCAAGATAAGCTCAAGTATGAGAAAACAAAGTGTTTTGAACAAAGAAAATGACTTGGCAAAAATCTGCAAATAGATATAGAATTTTAGACCAAAACAAATTTCCAAAGACAATTTTCTTTAAAATAACAAACACATTTAAAAACAAATAGAGAATAAGAATTTGAACCCAAAACTTTTTGCTGAAAAACACTTAAGGAGTATAGAATTTTTCTCTCTAAAAATCTTAGTTAAAACAGTCCAAAGAATCCCAAATTTATAGGCTAAGAAAAAAGTAGCCGTTGGGATCCAGTCAGCAGCCTGGACGGCTGTCGGTCGACCGGCCCGGTCGACCGCCAACGGTCAAATTTCTGACCGTTGGGGCAGCGGTCGACCGGCCCGGTCGACCGTGGCCTGGAACAGAGAGCAGAGCTCTCTGCGGTCGACCGACCCGGTCGACCGGGGCTTTCCAGAGAGCAGAAGCTCTCTGGCGGTCGACCGGGTCGGTCGACCGGCCCTCCAGCTAAACTGGTGTGTACGTTCTGTGCACGTCGGTCGATCCTAGCTCGGTCGCCGGTCCGGTCGACCGACAGAAGCCAGAATAGGGATTTATCGGTTATGAAAACTTGGCTTTTAATTATCAAATAAATCCCATAAAATTTCTAAAAATCCACAAAAATAGTTCAGTATAATACTTTGATATACAAACATGTTTGAGTAAATCAAACCATGTTACAAATATTTTGAACTATTTTTGTAACTTAGAAATTTTGCCGAAAATCAAAACGGTATTTTCTAGAAACCAAACTTCTAAAGGAAAATGCGGTTTTTCTATAAACTTGTATAAAAACAACAAAATGAAATATTATTTAAACTAACTTTTAAGCATGTTATATATGGACATAATCCAATATACATGAAAGAGATATATATCAATGTTTTTGACATTAATCCGAAAATAAGTTTTGTTTAAAATACCAAAACTCCAAACTCATGAAATAGACTATCAAACTAAGTTTGTTTAAATAGTTGAAGCACAGATGTACATAGAACAAATCTAATATACATTAAACCATGTAAACTTGTTGATTCTATCTTTTCATGAAAACCAAGATCGGTTAAACCAAAAATCGAAAACCAAAACATGAAACTTAAACAAGTGTGTGTGTTGTGAACTTGAGCATATCACACTATCTAATCTTTAACAATAGATCTAAACAACTATAAACTAAACACTGTACCGAAGTCTTCTTGTAGAGCTCCGTCTCCAAATCGACTCGATCCAAATGTGATCCACCGAGCTTGACTCCAACGAGTACTAGATATGAACTTTGACGCTCGGGCTCTTGAATCACCATGTGAAAGCTCCAAAACTCCTTTGTTGAAGCTAATCACCTACTAATATCTTGGTTAAGTATCTGAAACTAAACATCACAAGATTATTAGTAAACTATAACTACATTAGTTAATCATCATCAAACTAGAGTGGAAGGCCTCTGGCCAACACTATCAAGGAAGTTTGGTGGGAAGACCACGATATTTTGGAGACTTAGAGTGTAGTTCATGTGATTTGGTAACTATCTCCAAACTCCATTTATTTTACATGCTTTTATATTTGATGATTTTTAGTATGTGTTAGTGTTTGTTAAAATAATCATGTTTTGTACTTCATGTGGTAAATACTTGTTTAGATGTAGTTTTTATCAAAACTTAGATATATACTTGTACAAGTAGTGAGCAACATTTGATTCATATATGTTTGCACTTCATTGCTCATTTTGTACTCGCTACATGCACATGTATAACCTAGTTTTGATGATTCTCTCATTTATACTTGTTTTTCCTATCTATGTGCATGTTTTTACTTCATGTATATGTATGTTTGTCTAAATCAATAAATATACATGTATACCCTTGAGTTGCCTTCATGCAAATACTATTATGGACTCTTTTTGTATTTAGGATATGTATGCATATTTTTTGCTTTGGATAAATCATACATATGCCTTAAAGTTTGTTTTTAATGAAAATAAATTTTCATGGATTTCATGTTTTTGATAAAAAGAAATTCATGCTTATCTTGAGCCACATTGATTATTTTCATGAAAATGCTATTTATATGATTCTTGTACACTCACACTTCATTTTTTACTCCTGACATTATCTCCATGAGAAGTTTTGAGCTTTATACAATTCGAGTGTCAACACTTATGTATTTGGTACGATTCATGATACACATATATTTTTTTTCATGTTTGAAGGATCTTTAACTAGTTTTTCAAATTACATTTAACTAGTTAGTTATTCTCCATTTGGTAGTATTTTCAATCTATAAATATTTTCAAATCTATTTTTGAAAACTTCTACCCTTCAAGGGGGCGGACGGATGGGCGACCATGCCTTGTATGCCTTATTGAAAATCTTTTATTATGTACATATATAGGGTGGTTATTTATGAGCTATACACTTGATCCTCATTGTGTTTTCAATTAGTATCACAATTGATATTTATTTTGTATGCTCATATGTTTTCTTATATATGTAAACTTCAAATTTTTAAATAATATCAATTTCTATTAGTATTTTCATTTTCATACATATATATGATTTGATTGTACTTGATTTACTATAGCCTTACTTATTTAAAGCATAAATTATGTGTATGCTAAGCTTGTCTTGTATCTTAATTTCAATTGGTATCTCAATTGGTATTTTAATAAGCTTATGCATTATTTCAATTGGTATTTAATTTGGTATCAAAATATACTTCATATTGTACCATTTTTTGATATCAAAATTTACAATATACTTCAATTGGTATCAATATGTTTCAATTTTCATTGGGTTTAAATTTCAATGGTATCAATGTGTTTTACCTATTTGGTATCAAATTTACCATATATTTCAATTGATACAAAATATAAATATTTTTTTTTCATTAATATCAAATGTACAAATGTTTCAATTTCAATTGGTATCACAAATTTCCTATTTCATATGGTATCAATATCTTGTGATATCTCAAATTGATTTGTTAAAAAATTCAAAATGTGTATTGTTTATTTACAATTGGTTTCTTAAAAATTTGTTCATGTACAAATTGTATCTCAAAAATTTGTTTAAGTATTATAAATATTTGTGTTAAGAATGTTTTGATATGTATTGTTTATATGCAAGGGGAGCTTAACATCTCTTCTATATATAGATTCATGTTGAGTGTATTTTATATTAAGGAGGTTGACATCTCTTCTTTATGTGATACACGTGTGTAGGGAGAGTTTAACATCTCCACTTATGCATTGTATATTATGCGTTATGTGAGTTAGGGCTTGTCATCTCTTCTTCATGTAGTGCATGAATGCAGGAAAGCTAACTTAGCGTCTTTCTCTTCATGAATGTATATCGCATATATATCCTTATTCTTGATTTATTTTATTTTACCCCTTTATTGATGATTGACAAAAAAGGGGAGAAAGATTTTGAGTTTATATATGCATATTTGAGTGTTTTACATATATTGAGTTTATGCATCTTATGTTTTCACACAAATGGGAAGAATGATTTTGAAAGTTTAAATAAAAGGGGGAGAAGGTTTTTAGAAAAGGATTTTTGATTTATGTATATTTCTCTCACCTTGTTGATGCATATATATTTGTTTAGTTTTATGCTATTCATTGCGATATCTATTTGTTTAGTGTTTGCATGAGTTAAGGGGGAGCTTTTATGAAGCTTAATTTTAATCCATGCATATATAACTCCATGAGTTTTGTCATCATCAAAAGGGGGAGATTATTGGCCCAAAGGCCCTTCACTCTAGATTTGATGATGATTAACTCATGTAGTTATAGTAATAATGATCTTGTGTTTAATTAGTTTCAGATTTGTGATCAAGATCTTAGTAGGTGTTTAGCTTCAACAAAGGATTTCAAGTTAAGTTTTGGAGCTAGCACGTGTTGATTCAAGAGCTTGTGCATCAAGACAACATCAAGTACTCAAGAGGAGTTTGGCTCATTGGATCAGGTTTGGACCAAGTCAAGAAGGAGAAGAAGATTTGAAGAGAAGACTTGTGTCTAGATTTATTTTTGTTAAGATTTTATTTTTAGATAAAATGTAAAGGATAGATTAGTTAGTGGATTGTTCAAGTATCATATACACTCACACACAAAATTTATATGTGTTTTTTATAAAAGAGTTTTCGTTTTGGAAAATACCGATTTGGTTTTTGGAATTCAAAATATACATGTGTTTTACTAAAACCATTTTAGTGTTAAATGTCAAAAAGATAGATATTTCATCATATATATATAGTGGATCACATCTATAGACACTAAGCTTTAAAAGTATTTAAAATATCTTGTTTTTATATTTGGAGAAGTTTTAGAAAATCAATTTGGAAAATACAGATTTTGTTTTAAGTCAAAATTTTCATAACACAAAAACGTTCAATATATTTGTAACATGTTTTGATTTTTACTCAAACATGTTTGTATATCAAAGTATAATACTGAACTTATTTTTATAGATTTTTAGAGAATTTATGAGATTTTATTAAAGTCAAAAGTCAAGTTTTTAATCCCCATAATTGCCTGAACTGGCCTTCTATCGGTCGACCGGACAAGAAGTCGGTCGACCGCTCTGGTCAACCGATGTGCACAGACGTGCACAGGTTGGGCCGGTCGACCGCCAGAGAGCTTCTGCTCTCTGAAAATGGCCCGGTCGACCGTTAGGCCATTGCCCAGTTGGCGGTCGACCGGCTGGTCGAGCGGCCTTCCCAACGGTAGGAAATTCGACCGTTGGCAGTCGACCGGGTGGTCGACCGTCAGCACCAGAGCTGCTGAGTTGGCTTCCAACGGGCAGATTTTTAGAGCCTATAAATGGGGTTCCCTTGAACTGTTTTACACAAGATTTCAAGAGAGTTTTTGGGATAGTTTTTCCTACCTATATCAGTGATTATATCCACATGTTTTAGAGCTATATTTCCAAATCAAAAGAGAGTTTATCAAGAGGCTTTTCAAAGTGAATTTCTTGAGTTTTTCACCACAATCAATCCTTGTTTTTCTCACACATACTTGAGCTTTCCATTACTAAATCCATCCTATAGGAGAGTGGTTGTGAGATTATTTTTAGGTGATTAAAGTGTTGTGATCACCAAAGTCTTCATCTTTGTAATTGAGGAGGCGGACTTGCGGGTTCGCGTTGTTTCGAGTTCTAGTGAGAGCTCGGTGTAGAGATGCGGTCTCGGCAAGCTTGTGTGCTTGCAAGTGTTTGTTCTTACAGGAACAAGAGAGGGCTAGAGAGTCCAAAGGACATCTAGTATGAACTCGCTTGTAGGTGGTGCGGTACAGAGTGATCCGGTGGGATCGGTTTTAGTAGAAATCCTTTATAGTGCTGAAGGCGGGGATGTAGAGCAAGAGTGCTCGAACCTCAAAATAAATCCCCGTGTTTGCGATTGCTCTCTCTATCTCTCACTTGTCTTTATATCTTGCATGCTTATATTGCTTTCATCTTTATCTGCTTGATTATATTTGTGCTAAATTGATATATGCTTGGGGATTGTTTGCTCACACTTGTATTCAACTAAGAGAGTCAAAGTGGCACCTCAACTCTTATCTAGAGGAATGTAAGGAGATAGTCCAGAGCCCTTCACGGGGGAATTCGGCTACACTCTTAGGTTATACTTGGTGTGTTGTACTTAAGAATTTTAGTTTGCATAAATAGTTTATATTTCCGCATTATTTTACCATTAGATTAGCTAGTCACCTATTCACCCCTCTAGGTGATTTCACTTGCTACATCTGTAACAAAGAGGGGCACAAGGCGAATGATTGTCGCAGCCGTCTCAAAAAGAACAAGAAGAACCATCCACAGGCAAACCTGACCGATCATGCGTCGCCAAGCCTTTCAGCTGTGGTATCAGAAGTGAATCTGACGACCAATAATAAGGATTGGTGGGTAGACACTGAGGCTACTCGGCACATCTGCTCTGAGAAATTATTATTCTCTAAATATCAAAACTAGAGCAAGATGAGCAACTCTTCATGGGAAACTCAGCCGTCTCCAAGGTTGAAGGAAAGGAAAGGGATATATGGGAAAGAGCTTACTCTGAACGATGTGCTACATGTTCCAGATATCAGCAAGAATCTGATCTATGGATCAATACTTAGTAAGAAAGGATTTGAATGGTTTTTGAATCAGATAAATTTGTTACTAATGGTGGGATGTATGTGGGAAAGGGTTATCTTGTTGATGGACTTTTTAAAGCCAATATTGCAGTGGTGGATAAAAATTCTGTATATTTGTACCCAAAGCTTATAAATAAAGAAAAATCTTCTTTTTATTTGCTTGAGGCCCCTATTTTATGGCATGCTAGGTTAGGGCATGTAAATTACAAGTCATTAAAAACTTGTCTAATCTAGGATATATTCCTAAACTCACTTGGAAGAAATCGCAAGTGTGAGATTTGTTGTTGAGGCCAAGTTAGCGAAAAATTCATTTCACTCAATTGATCGAAATACAGAACCTTTAGGGTTAATTCATAGCGATATGTGTGACTTGAAATTTATGCCAACTAGAGGCGGAAAAAGTATTTTATTACTTTTATTGATGACTGTACAAGATACTGTTATGTGTATCTTTTAACAGTAAAGGATGAGGTAATGATATGTTTATAACATATAAAGCCGAAGTTGAGAATCAACTCACACAAGAATATCAAGATTCTAAAATCCGATAGAGGCGGAGAATATGAATCAAATGAATTTAGTGAGTTTTGTGCTAATTTGGTATAATCTATCAAACAACAGCATCCATATACTCCTCAGCAAAATGGAATTGCTAAACGAAGAACAGAACTTTGAAGGAGATGGTCAATTCTATGCTCATAAGTTCTGGAGCTCTGCAGAACTTATGGGGGGAAGCTTTGTTAACTGCAAATTATATTCTAAACAGAGTACCCATAAAAAAACTTGGTCTTATACCATTTGAGTTATGGCACGGAAGGACACCTTCCTACCATTACCTCAAAATGTGGGGGTGTCTTGCAAGGTACTAGCACCATTACCTAAAAAGACTAAGTTGGGAACAAGAACTATGGACTGCATATTCATAGGCTATGCCTTGAATAGTAGTGGCCTACAGATTTCTAGTTCATAAATCAGAAATACCAGATATTCATGTAAACATGATTATCGAATCTAGAGATGATGTGTTCTTTGAAGACATCTTTCCATACAAACGGCAAAAAGACAAGACTTCTGGAAAAACACATGAGATGGCGTTCGGGACGAAAGCCCCGAGGAACCAATTATTAATGCGGAAATTGAACCAAGAAGAAGTCAGAGATCTAGAATCTCAAAATCTTTTGGTCCAGATTTCATAGCATACGCTATTGAAAGCGAGCCTCAAACATTTAAAGAGGCTATGTTTACCCCAGAAGCACAAATGTGGAAAGAAGTTATAAATAGCGAAATAAAATTCATACTAAGTAATCATACTTTGGAATTGACAAACTTACCTCATGGTAGTAAACCAATTGGGTGTAAGTGGATTTTCAAAGAAAATTAAAACCCGATGGATCTATTGATAAGTACAAGGCTAGATTAGTAGCCAAGGGGTATCGACAAAAGGAAGGACTTGACTACTTCGATACTTATTCACCAGTAACAAGAATAACCTCCATTCGGATGTTGATTACAATTACAGTATTGCATAACTTAGATATCCATCAAATGGATGTCAAGACTGCATTCTTAAACGGTGAATTAAATGAAGAAATATATATGGAGCAACCTGAAGGATTTATAGTCAAGGGCCAAGAACACAAAGTGTGTAAATTAGTAAAATCCTTATACGGTCTAAAGCAGGCTCCAAACAATGGCATGAGAAATTTGATAGTGTCATGATCAAAGATGGATTCACTATCAATGAATGTGATAAGTGGTTTTACACTAAAACAGTTGAAAATGCATGTATCATTATTTGTCTTTATGTAGACGGCATGTTGATACTTGGGACTAATATTGAAATTATTAAGTCCACTAAAAAAAAATGTTATCCAACAGTTTTGACATGAAAGATCTGGGGGTTGCTGATGTAATTTTAGGAATTAAAATCACCAGAATACCAGATGGAATCAGTCTATCTCAATCTCACTACTTGGATAAGATGATAGAAAGATTCAAGGATCATGGATAAAAGAGAATACAAATCCTTTTCTCCCACACATCCACCTTCGTAAGAATACAGGAACTGGAGTACGCCATTTGGAGTATTCTCAGATTATCAGAAGTCTAATGTATTTAATGAATTGCACTGTT